>CM046390.1:7627224-7687224 GCA_025413875.1 Rhododendron molle
TAGTTACGTATTGCTGAACGGGGAAGTACACCGTTAGAGCCCCATTGTGGTGGCACAACGGGTCGAGATCTCGTCATGATCGATTATCGTTTCGTCGTGTGCATTTATATATATAGGTGCGTTGGGTGAAATAATACCGGGGACACACGGACTCGCATATGGCAGAGGAGTCACACACTCTCCACTCCCACCCTGTGCGAGTAGTGCGTAAATTTGAATGTGCAACCCAAGTGGTTTTCAATTGTTGGGTGATTGTTGCTTCTATTAATGATATGTGAGATATTTTGTAGCTATTGACAAAGCAGAGGACAAAAGAAGCCCTCTTGCATAGGGCAAAAGCTTTTTTCATTTCAACTTGGAGAGAGAGAGAGATATGGGTTCAAACTTCAAACTTTTGTATCTAATGATCCTTTTTCTTTCAAAGTTGTTACTACTTTACACTCCGAGTCTGGACACTCCTTGAACAATAAGCTTTAAAAAAGAATCTTTAAGCTTTTATTTTGATTTTTCATTTTTGTACGCTGTACACTTTAATTCTATATTTTAATTTAGGATTACATGAATTCATAATTACGAATATTTTAATTACAAAAATATGGAAAATCATGTACTGATCTGATGCAAAAAAAAAAAAAAAGGAGAAAATTAATTCGTTAAATGTAATCCCCTTGCATGAATGTTCTAAAGGAATGCGGATCAGTCTACATCCATCTTGACTAATCCTACGGGACAAATTTCACCGCCTGCTTGAGGGAGTCCCGGTTAAAATTATGGTGCTTGAATTCTGTTAGCGAGTACCTTTGTTTGGTTTTTTATTTGTACATTTTGGGCTCATATGGAATCAAAATGTTACTTTGTCCTCAAGTGTGAACTGGTTTGATCTTATTTCATTCTCTTTCAATTTTTTTGCACTTACTGTCTTTTGGAAATTTGCCCAAGGATATACACATAGAGCGTCAGATGGTTCTTCCCTGCCACTCAGTCCCCGTTTCGCTAAGGGAAATTACTTATTTTTTGAATTAAAAAAGATGTATTATGAAAGAATAATTAATCTCGTAAACTAGAAAATAAGTACTAAAAATTAAAAATCTTAACAAAACGGGACCTCAATCAATAACGTATTTCCTTTGTTCCTTTTTTCTTGGTTCTTTTTTTTTTCTTCTTTTCTTTTTTGATCATAAAAAATTGGGAGGGGGCGACCAGCGTAGCAACTCTCCACTAGGCCTGACCATAGGGGCTCCCGACCCGCCGTGGAATGTCCGGTTCGAGCCATAGCTACCGTCCGGGGGGACGGGCCGTCACCACGGCACCACTTGGTGCACAACCGCGAGAAATCCCCCTCTTCGGTACAACTACGAGTTCGAATCAAAGTCTTTTAATGGCACCACCGAGTACCTGCACACATGTGCCTCCCGAGACTCGAACCAACGCAGTTGTTAAAGAGAGGTGATGACTCCACGATTGAGAACTAATTTGTTCTCCTGTCATTTTTTTTTCCTTTTAAGAGTTCGCATTGTCAAATTGGAAACTTTATTGCATACTTGTACCGAAGTTGATTGATTCACACCTACTTGCATAGGGCGGACCGGCGGAGGTGTAGTGTGTGCGAAGCCCTTACCATATGTGAGCGTGTATCACGGACATTACATCCGTATCCAACACGCCCTATACATATTAGATGCACAAAGAAACAATGATCGATCAGACCTCGTGGAGCTCGTACTTCAGCGCCACCACAATCGGGCTCCTCACGGTGTGCTTCCCCTTTTCTTCAACCCACACAATCGATCCAGATATGCTGAGCCTATTATCGAGGCCTCGATAGTTTATGGTGAGAGAGTAAGTTTTCTTGTCATTGATCTTGCTGAACACCAGTGTTTTCGGTGAGACCCTAACAGTAGTCCCTTCTGGCGACGTCACATTAGCCTTGTACGTCCCCCCACCGCGCCCGACATTTGTCAGAGTCCGCTCGAATTTCCGAACAAACCTTCCTACTTCGCCGATGTTGTACAAAGCAATAAACGACGGGTAGTTGAGATCCGATGACGGGTTCGAGCAGTTATAGCCCTTTGATCTCGTGATGGTCATGATTTGGCTCGCGGTGTAGTTGATGGAGCAGAGGATATTTGCGTAGTCCTGCGGAGCAGCATCGTACACGAGCCCGGGGTCAAGTGCCCTGTTCGGGTCGATTTGGCCAGCCCCCATCGCTATCGGCGAGGCCACCGCGCCGTTGTACGCGTTGTCTCGGATCGGATTGCGAGTGCTATCGAGTGGATTCGCGGTTGTCATCATGGCCGACCGGATCGCTGCCGGGGACCACCCCGGATGGACCCCTTTCAACATGGCCGCCACGCCCGCGACGTGAGCGGCAGCCCTGGACGAGCCCGACAGGATATTGAAATCGCTGGCCAACAAGATACCTCGGAGTGTAGTCGCGAACTGAACCGGACTCCAAGATGCCAAAACCAAGGTCCCGGGCGCCATTATGTCGGGCTTCAGAATCCCCGGGTAGGATCGGGATGGACCCCTCGAGGTATAGGAGGCTACGGCTGGGGCCCGTGTCGTTCCCACCGCGGTCTCCTGGAAACTAATACTAGCCCTTGAAGTAAAACCGAGCTTGGCATACTCGATCACGGATTTCATGTCCTCGGAGCTAATTACGACTCCCGGAAAAGGAAAATTCCTGGACTCAAAATAGTGGTCGTCGGTTAAGGGCCAGTGGGATTCAAATATAGCTGCTGCTACACTCCGTGCGGCAGAATTGGCAATAGAATTCATGTCGAAATAAACTTCCGTCTGTTGTTTGTTTTCGCAAATCACGATTCGAGAACCCGTATTCAAGCTATCAAACAGGTCGGTTGATTCGCATGGAGACATACTTTCGTTGTAATATAGCTCCACGTCCTTGACTATGGCTCGAGCCGGAAGCATGGACCACCCGTTGATGGTTAACCCGTTTCCCAGAGTCAGAGTCCCGGAGAACCACCGGTCAACGGAGCCCGCGCCGACGGTCGTGACCCACGGTGTTCCGTTGCTGATGCGGCTGTTGCGGACCCGGCCCGTGGCGTAGCCGTTGTTTCCAGCGGAAGCGGAGACGAACACGCCCTTTTCCATCGCTCCGAAGGAGGCGACGGCGACGGGGTCCTCGTACAGAGGAGTGCTAAAGCGGAGGCCGAGGGAGATGGAGAGGACGTCGACCCCGTCCGAAACGGCCGCGTCGATGCCGGCTATGACGTCTGAAGCGTATTGGCCTTCGTCCCAAGTGGCTTTGTAGATGGCGAGTCTGGCCTTGGGCGCGACGCCTCTGGCTGTTCCGGTCGCGTAGCCGAAGTAGGAGGCTTCCGCTACGTAGTTGCCAGCAGCGATGGAGGAAGTGTGGGTCCCGTGGCCGCTGCTGTCCCTTGCGGAGTTCATGCTGATTGTTACGTTGGGATTTGCAGCTATCACGCCCTTGTTGAAGTACCTGTTGCATTTAATCATACAACCACTCATTTTATGCCAATGTGATACGAAATCTAGTTAAACGTACATGAAATAGTTGGAGTTATGATATCTATCTAGCACACATCACATTTGATGTTCAAGAAAAGAGCTCTTACAGGAAGATGAGTTGTACTTACAGATGTCTAATTTTAAATTAAAGAAAGAACTTGAAATGAGAAGAAGCTTATTGGAAATAGTACCTAGCACCGATAAGCTTCAAGTTACACAACGATGAGTTGAACTCCTGTCCCGCCTCACAAGTTCCTTTCCATTTTGAGGGAACCGCCGTCATTCCCTCATCGTGGTAGCTCTTGCTTTCCGGCCACACGCCACTGTCGATTACGCCGATGATGACGTCCTTCCCGTAATTCGACGCCGGCCAGAGCCCGGTGACCGGATTAAGCGACAGGAACTCGAACGTGTGGGTGGTGTGCACCGTCACTTGCTTGTCACCGTAAGCCGACAGGAATCCCGGTGACTTCTTCACGGTCTCCATCTCATCTTTGGAAAGCACTGCACTGAACCCGTGGACGGCGTTGTTGTAAGTGTAGAGAACCCTCGCCGGCGATTGGTGGCCGTCGGATGTTGCGGGGCTCGCGGTCTTGATAGAATCAACGGTGGAGGAGTACCAGTGGTGTGGGCCAGTGAAGATCTTGGGCATGTGAGACTTATCCATGTGGATAATGTAAGTGGACCTCTCTTTTTCTGCTGATACATATCCAATGATGGTGAGAGCCAAGAGAAAGGAAAAGGAAAACCCACTAAGCAGCCTCATTGTTTGGTCGCAAAAATCTTCCGGTCGCATCTCATCTTATATAGTTGCAAAATATATTAGAACTAGTTTAACTTAGTGCTGTAAGCGGATTGAGCAGTTTGAGAGCTCGGATCGGTTTGTTAACACTTAGCTTGGTTCGTTTACTGTTTTGTTTTTTTAGTAAACAAGCCGAGTGAAGTTCAACTCGTTCTCAATACTACTATTGCCTCAAGAGTACAAGAAGAGTAGTATTGCATGTGTTGAATACTTGTAATAATTTTTGAAGGTATCAAATTTTTTATTTGTTTAAGAACTAGCCGAACTCAAACTTGACAAAACTCAACTCTACTGGTTTCCAGTCTGAGTGCAAGTAGTGATCGCCTTGGAAGGTACAATAATTAATGGAGGTGGGGCACTCTGGTTATATAGTACATGGGTGTAGGTATACCAAATTAATGAAGATCAGAAAAAAAAAAAAAAAAAGGTACACCAAATTAATGGAGGTGGGCACTCTAGGTGGACACACAACACTAATTATTTTTCGTAATTATATTATTTTTTAGATTAATTTGAAAAGTTTTCTAAAAGATCAGCCCTTACAAGTCTCTTGGGTTGAAAAAGAATTCATAAAATTGTACTCCTATATGTAGAAAAAAACTCCCTAAAATTTTAAGTTGTTAATTTTCTTTTCTCTCAGGTGTAAACTTAAACGGCGATTATGCATGTACGCACAATCTCGCCTCTTTATCAGAAGTAACAACTACCAATGTAGTGTATATAAGACAAGCTGATTTTTTTTTATTGATGTAAAAATATAGTATATGGTTTGGGTCCTGTTGAATTCAAATTCTGCGTCCGCCACTAGACATAGCATAGCTACATTGTCAAATAAAAATGGTGGAAAACTACTTGATTTTAATTTAATTCACCTACTATGGAAAACTACTTGATTTTGGAAGGTTGCATTGGTACTGATTGTGTGGCCTTTGTTTAGAGGTTTTTGCTTTGCTAGTTTCTCTAGCATGCTTGTTTGCAAGGGAAGGCCTTCGCTCGCTGCTGTATTTTGATTTGTTTGCTTGAAATTAATGGTACTTAGGATGTGTTTCACCAATTAAAATAAATACTTATTTTTTGAATTAAAAATGATATACTATGAAAGAATGATTTGTTTCGTAAAATTACAAATAAGTTTTTTAAAAAAACAAGGACTTTTAGCGTAACAAAGCTTTAACCTACCCAAATTTTTTTTTTATAAGAATGTGTGGTGATAGAGTGTTTCTCGTGATCCGGAGCATTTAATAAGTAGATACTTGTCTAGTAGGAGTAGCTAGGGGGAAAATTTTCAATACCGAGCGGGTACCACGTAGTGCCTGCTCAAGCATCTGAGCCCTTCATTTTATTTTTGAATGGCTCAGATTTGGAGAGAGAAAATGTTGGGGTGAGAGGAGAGAGATAGTTTCAATCCGAGCCATGCAAAAGTATATTAGACGGTTTGAATACGCCGAATAGGTACCACGTAGGATATACCGCACAACACTGAAAAATCACTCCTAGCTAGGAGACGAGAAGGACCATAATAAGTCAAGAAAATTAATTGGACTCACAGTTGGCTGCCGCAGGGGGGGCATGAGTGATTGGTGTTTATCAGGACGTGGAAGATTATCTCTTCAATTGTAAAGCTTGGCAAAAGTTCAGCCAACTGTAAACCTCTGGTATGGGTGTGGAATGCCGCTCGGCAGCATCCTCTGTCCCGTCCACCAATATCATCCATCAAGTTATGTCTTTTCCGAAGAAAAAAAAAAAAAAGTGAAGATGGTCCATCATGGATTCCTGATTGCGTCCAATGATCTTTTTTTCCTTGTAAAAAATAAACTTTATTCTCTTTCAATAATCCCACAGAAAAAGCAAAAACCGAACTTTCATCGCTTCCTACTTTAGATTTTGTCTCTGTTCACTATTTAGGCAAAGAGAGGGGAGTAGTTTTTGATTTGTAATGGGTAAATGATGAGGGACCCATCCAAACGAGGTGGAGTGCCACGCCCCATTTCGGGATAGTTTTTGGGCTCCACCTTATCTTAGCGTAGCATTTTGGGAAATAGCGCTATAAAAAATAAAAGTCCGCCGACAAGCGTCATGTAAAAATAATAAAATTTGGCATGAATATGCCAACTAACTCCATTAATGGTTGGAGAATAATTTTTTGGAAGCCAAAGCCAAATTTTGGCTTGCTATGGTGTTTTTTTTTACTATAATTTGGCCAAACTGCTCAAATAGTGGCAAAGCTAAAATTTTGGCAACCTAGCTTCTTCAACAACCTTTTTTCGAACAAGCTTTCAAATTCATAATTAATTTTTTTATTTATAACTGACTACTAACCGCGATTTTAGTTAATTAAGTTTTAGGCACCAACATAGTTCCATGCATTTTGTGATACTGTTCCAATAATAGAAAATGTTATCTCTAAAGCTTATTTTTCCGTAGTTCGTCCATATTGGGAAGGTAACGTTATCTTTGAGGTTTCTATTCTCTGTAGTTCATCCATAATGTTATCACTGTCACCAAATAAAGTCATGTCTGGAGTTGTGTTCTCTATATTTCATTAGTATTGTTAACAGGTAAAAGAATTTTAAATCTCAGTGTTCATTCGTATTGCTAATTGATAGGGTTATCTATGAAATTCTATTTTTTGTATTCCATTCGTACGATTAACAGATAAAGTTACCCGTTTAGTTGTTCGATTTCGATTTATGTAGAGATTGTTGGTTCAACAACAGCAGAAGTGAAGGAGAAAGAATGTGAAGAGCTCAAAGCCCTCTTCTGAAGTGCTAATCTAACCATTCTAATAATGCTAATTTTTGCATAGCAAAAAAGAAACGAAAAAAAACTGAGGAGAACAAAGTTTTTTAAGGAAATGTGTAGTTCTGTTCATGCTACTACTGTATTACACTATTCCCAACAAGTTGTGCCGGTTAATAAAAATGCACAAAACTAGAGCTGGTTAAGGAAAGAAACAATAAATACACAACTAAAAGAGGCAAACGTTCCAAACCGGCCACCGAAGGGTTTGCCTATACATTATCTTTAGAACCTCAGAATTAGTCAAGTTACACGCAAGTCATGGCCGAGACATCTTGTTCTAAAACAAAAACTTAGTAACTAGGAAGGCATAAACCATCAAGAGAAAGCAGAGGCAGTAGTGCTTGCTTTTCTGGCCAAGGCAACGAGGAAGTCTCTGTAATCCCCTGCCGGAATGCTCTCAGAGATGGCTTCAATCATTCCTACTCCATATTTTTTCCTGTACACCCTTTGAATCTCATCCATGTCCACCTCAGCCCTGCTCAGCATCACTCGTGCCAGACCACCCTTGTCTTTGGTCATTCCTTTAATGCTCCCGTACAGTGTCTGCAACCAATTGTCATGTGTCTAAAGATGAAACCATAGATAGATATATCCTGTAGTGTATGATATGAGCAGTCCAAAAGTGTTTTTAATGGTTCAAATTTGCCAAAAGTATCTTACATGTGGGATATGATCAGATAAAATGTCTTACCAATATAAATCTGAACAATTGTAGAGATGGACAGCTCAAACTGCGCACTACAAGAGCCCCTGTTTCAGGAGGGACACGGGGATTGTGTGGTGCATATTCTAACAAATGTAGATAAATATCACAATTATTACGAGTATAACTATAATCTAATATAATGTCTATTGGATAATGTACATTATTTTCCTTATTGAGTGAGTTGGTCAAATAATCGATTCCGAAAGTTTCCTATCCAATGATTCTGCTACTAGAATACTAGCTAGTAAGTCCACGCATCGTAGGGATCGCGGAATTGCAGGCTTCGAGCTCTAGAAGTAAGTAAGTTGTTGTTTATTTGGTCATAAGAATAATCGTTCTTATGAGTGATGAAGTGGGGAGAGCGGTGGAGGTAGCACCCCTGTATAAAGAACGATATGCTTTATCTACACTGGAATACAAATACTGTATATTAAAATCTGATGGGGAAAATACCTGAGCATAATATTTTGGTGGGTTGTATATGCATTTTACTACCACATCCAGAGCAGCCTCAAACTCCCCGTAGTTTTCATTCTTGAGAGACTGTAAAATGAGAATAACCAAAAGACCCATAATTTGTTATTCGTATTCTGAAACCAATTGGCAATCGATCACGGCGTTTAAAAAGGGGGCGGGTTAATGTACACAGTTTGTAGGCCCTTTACCATGCCTAATTCGATGATCAAAACCATTTAGTCTTTAGAACTCATCGAGATCATCACCTATACCAAAAATTACATTAACCGGATAACGATTGATATGATCCCGCAATTAAAAAAAATTCAAGATAAATGTATTTCCAAATCTTAGCAACAGATATCTGATCCTTGTCTGAACCTTATGATTTTTAGCATGTTTCGATGAGCTCTAAATAGTGACTATTCTAATTACTATTGAAGTAGGCTCAAGACGATGACAACAACAACATAAGATAGCCCATCTAGTCCCCAATCATTGAGGGTATGGGCAGGGGGTGATTGGAGACAGACATAACCTTTCGCAATATATACACAAAGTGGCTGCTTTCAGAATACCACTGAAATAGTGGCCCCCCTAAACCTCCAAGAATCGAGGAGCTACAAGGACGTTTTGTTGTAAAACCATGCTTCCAAATCAAAATCAAATGGCATCAGAGAGGGCAGGCCTAGAGACCCAAATTAATTTATGTGCACATTACCATACTTCCTTCATTGATAGTCCAGAACATCGGTATGCACAACAGAAGTGGGCTCAAGAAAAGCACATAAATGACATCTAGTGGAGCGTTCAATCCATCAACTAGACTAGAGACTATAGAGGACCCAAATGTCTTTAGAAGTCATTGAGAACACGAACTACGCCAATAATTACGTTAACCAGATAACGATTGAAACTAATCCTTGTGATTTTTAGCATGTCGATGTTGTCGACGAGCTCCAAACCGAGGCAATTCTGATTATCGAAGTGGGGGCTCAAGAAAAGCGCATAAATGACCTCAACAGGAGCGTTCAATCCGTCAAATAGACTAGAGAGGACCCAAAAAAGGCTCACAATGTTTAAAACAGGTCTTTCAAAATTATTAACACTAGTCTTTTACGGTTTCTCAGATTAATTCCTGCTTGTAGCCCCTGTCCTAGAATATGTAACACACTGAAAATGATTTGATTGATATGATAGACTACAAACTAAGTTTACATAAAATAAAATAAATATCAATAGCAATTTTTTTGTTTGGTTTTTTGGTTACCTTTGAATAACCATGACCATAGATATGCTTGTAGGTAGAAAATGTGAGGTTGAGCTGCGGAATGCTCCTTTTACTGAGTAACTCAAGCACAACAGCTTCGTCTATGGCTCCTGACCTTCCTTCCCCTGTTTGGTAGAGCCTCCTGGCATCACATTTGGCTATGTGTTGGCTCAAATCTGCATGGTGGGCTTTGTGTGATGCAACCAATGCAACTAAAATCTGGCAAAAAAAAAAAAACCACCCACATCCCCTTAGCGAATCAGTTGGACCCAATGCACATAAATCGTGTACAGATGACCGTGTGATGTCCACTCCTGGATCTCACACTAACTAAAAAGAGCACTTCTACGGCCACCAACGGTGGCTATACCGACCTTTGTGTAATCTCAATGATAAATAGGATGATTGGACTGAGTACCTATACATATCGGATTAAACTGATGTTTCACATGGCCGTTCGGTTTTTTTTCTTCCAAATTATTGAACGGCTTGAATTTTCCGTGTGGGACAGTAATGGCCCCGCGTTGCCATCGGTGCAAGGTCGGTATATCCACGTGAGTGGCCATAGCATTTTCGATGACCAAAAAAAAAAAAAAACATATTGAATGATAAGTATTAATTGTCACAAATTATTCCAAAAAAGTATTCTAGAAAATTAAAACTTCTTCCAAAAATCACAAGCCCATTGTGAAACATAAAAACCCAAACCTTTTTATACATTCTACTTCACGAGCAGAACTTCACTGCCTAAAAATCCATACAAAACTTTGCTCTTATTTTAATTGGGACCCCCATAATTGGGCGATGGAATTGATCCCCAGAATTAGTGGAGGTGTGCGTAAGCTGACCCGAAAATCCTAAATTATAAATAAAAATGCGCTTTACCTTCTTGTATGGGTCATGGGGAGGTTCAATGCAGAGGATATCCTGGTCAATCACCCTTCCAAACCTGACTTGATAAACTTGCTTTATCAGAACAACATGGCTTGATTTCCTGCCCACAAACATCTCAACGAGTGCCCTAAAATTGGTGATCTCACTCTTCTGATCAAGCGCTTCCCTGGCTACAACCGCATCACGCTCAACTGGATCAAGCATCCACAGGGCCAAGGCCGAACCCGCAGTAGCGCTGGATGATTCCCCAAGCTCATTTCCTTCACTCTTGGCCAACTGGGTTGTTCTCATTCGGAGGCAATTGATCAAATCCTCACTGTACATTTCCATGTATTTTTCCCTGATTTGGGTTCTCTGGATTTGGGATTTTGTAGCCAGTGCTTGGGTTAGATGGCTGAGATTTCCAAGTGATTCATGAATTTCTTTGCAATCGCTCTCGCAGGCAAGGTTGATGGTTGCGGCCATGGTGAGAGCATTTCAGGCGAGGCGTATGGAAAGTGTTGTATGAGTCTGATTTTATGTATGTATAGATTGATGCGGGCAGAGAAGGCTTGAGGAGCAAGTAAAAGATTCTACTTTATGTCTAGTCACGTAATCTTTCAAAACAGTCTCTGCTTTCCGTTCTCAGCAATCGCGCTCTCAATTTTCGCATTCAAAAATTTCATTTGTTTAGAAGATTTTTGAAAGACAGCTTTTGCGCTCGCACACCTGTACCAGTCCGCACATTGCGTGACTAAGGTCTGATAATAGGTCATGAATATTTTTGAGTAAGATCTATCGTTTCCGTTTTTAATGCTCGCTTTATGAGCCCACTCGTTGATTATCGTTCTGGCATTTCATAGTAATTTGAAATATTATCGGAAAAAAACTTCAATGTTCACGTTCACGCTTTCGCACGTACATTACGTGAGTTAAAACTAAGGGTGGATTCAATGGGTGGAGAAGATGGAATCATGGGAAGGGAGAAAAGCAGAGGACTTGACGCTGTAGGCACTAGACAGAGTGAGGTGGAAGCAATGTATAGGCTTGTAAGGTGTGGCAAGTGGGAGTTTTGTTTTGTCCTTTAGGGGAGAGCTTCGTGGTTTCCTAGTAGACGATGAGTCGGTAATGTGTTCTGGGGAACCTTTTCACAGAAAATTTTTTCAGTGTTGAGCGGGTATCACGTGATGCCCGCTCGCGCATTCGAACCGTCTATTGCATATTTGAACGGTTTAGATTTGGAGAGAGAAAAAGGAGAGAGAAAGTATTGGGATAAGAAGAGAGAGAAAAAAAAGATAGACAGTGTTGGGATAAGAGAAGAGAGAAGGTTTCAATCCGAGGCATTTAAAAGTGTATCAGATAGTTGAGATGCGTCGAACAGATACCAATAGGATATACCCGCACTGAAAAATTCACAAGATCTGTTCCCAGCTTTATCAGCTTTTCTTCTGCCAACTCTTTTCCTTTCTCCACAAACAAACTCTTTTTCCTCCTTTTTTTTTTTCAGTTTTTTATTTTGAAATTGATCCGCTGCACGCCATTTTATGGAATGAAACTAGGTGAAATTATACAATAGTTTGGGAGTACCGTCACGTAATACTCTAGATCGTTTTACAATCACATACTCTTGTGGGATCTACCATTAAGTGTATGAATCCCACAAGAATATGTGTGATTGTAAAATGATGTGGAATGTTTCGTGGCGGTACTCCCTGACTATTGAACAATTACTCATGAACCAGACAGCTTGATTTTAAAAAAAAGAAATACTTACATAAATAGCTACGATATTACAAATCATCAGGTGCATCTACGTACTACAATTCAAAAAAGACCTATTGTACATGAATGAGACAAATTAAATATCCATATCAGATGAAGGATATACACTAATGATAAATTAATCAAAACGGCAAAATATCGAGAATCGCATTTAAGTTGTCGAGAAGCAGTAGTCACGGTAGTTCCGCTTGCTTTTTTAAAATTGTTTTCAAACTAATAAAAACATGTTACTATTAGAAATAGAAAATAATTTTTTTGAAGAACTTTTATTTTGAAGTAATGCCATATAAAGACCTTAACTCACGCCAAAGAGCTCTTCTAGCAATAGCCCTATTAAAACCATACACTGCAGAAATTAATATAGAAACAAGACTGAGATTGAACTTGTTGAACTCGACAAGTAATGCACTGCTCATCCACCAGCATAGGAGTAACAGTAAAACATGGCATCCGAGTGATGCTACTGGCACAGCAAATCTGTGCACAGATTGCGTT
This sequence comes from Rhododendron molle, assembly GCA_025413875.1. Taxonomy (NCBI): domain Eukaryota; kingdom Viridiplantae; phylum Streptophyta; class Magnoliopsida; order Ericales; family Ericaceae; genus Rhododendron; species Rhododendron molle. The sequence goes on from CM046390.1 coordinate 7,639,903, forward strand.
GTGGGGTCCACTAAGGGTCCCATACAAATAGTCCGATCCGTTAATTATGTTAAAAATATTTTTTCAAGTGCCTCCGTGAGAAATTAGCTCAATCTGATACCTATAAGTACTTGATCTAATTATCTAACTTTTCATTCCGATTTTTAGAGAATAAAAAGTTAGATGATTAGATTAAGTACTTATAGGCGTCGGATTGAGCTAATTTTTCGCAAGGACTTGAAAAAATATTTTAAACATAATGAACGGCTCGGATAATTTGTTTGGGACCCTTAGTAGGCCCCACAACACGATCTGTGCACAATCTGTCAGATCTGTTGTGCAAATAGACTTTCTGTCCAAATTATTCAATTTAACGTTAGTTTCAACCAAACCAAGAAAGGACAAATGATTTTCATAAATCCACTTCCGTACCTGGTTTTGTTTCAGGGGACCATTCAAACCCCTTATATTCCAAGCACCGGACTTGATCATTTGTGCTTAGACTTCCTCCCCTTCTTACCACTAGGAGGTTTAGGACCTCCAACTGTATCAACAACATGATCCAAACCAATGGAAACCACTGGACTTTTAACAAATTCAGAACCACTTGAACTGGAGGAAGGAATTTCAAAAATTCTCTCTTTCATCCTACCCACATCAGACTGACCAAAATCCTGCAAGTGAACCTCAGAAACAACAGCCATAGAAGCAACTTCCTTGGCCCGAAGAGAACCAAAACTCTGATCTATACCCTTACTCTGAACATTAACCATACGGACACCCATATCCTCCACAGTTTGATCAAGGACAGCATGTCTGTTCCCAGAGCCAGACTTTACCCCCATCAACACCAGAAACCTTAGAGCCACCCCTAGCAGATTTAGGAGTAGAAGTAGCAGTAACAGAAACAGGAGATACACTCCTAGAAGTACCCACAACAGGTTCAGCAACCTTAGAAGAAGTTCTCCCACCCCAGCAACAGACAGAGCAGGAACTTCAACCGCAAGAGCTTCAAGGTTACCAGCTGCATCATGGGGAACAGGTCCAGGTTTTGCAACCCAGACTTTGTTCATAGGCTTAGACCCAGCATTCCCAGATGTAGCACAGTCCCCATGCCCAAAAACTTGACATTTCCTACACAAAATAGGCCTCCAAGGGTACTTAACAGGCAGATCAGTGGACTTACCATTAGCAAATTGCAGCTCAATAACCTCAGGAAGGGGAGAATCAATACTCACCTCTGCACAGACCCTTGCATAACTGATCCTTTTACTAGATTCTATCAGCTCGTCAGCATAAAGAGGTCGCCTTACAGCGCTGGCAATATAACTAAGGCCGAGTCCATTCCAATATTCCAAAGGTACGTTATAGACTTGTATCCACAAGGGAACCTTGGCTAACCCTTCCTTTGACAACTCCATCTGAGGAGACCACTGTTGAAGGATCATTAAACGACCTCCAAAGTGGCAAGGCCCAATCTCTAAGATCTGTCTACAAGCAGCTTCAGTATCAAATTTAAAGAAGAAAAATCCTTTTATCATTAGAAAGCACCTCCTTCAAACCATACTAGGCCCACATGGGGACAGCCCTATTCCTAACCGTCAAGAATGGGAGTTTTTTTATCCAAAAAATGACCAACAATACAGCTCGTCCATTGCGCAGCCCCCAACACCTCCACACTTGTAGGGGAGAAATCATCACCTTCTACCCTACCATGGAAGGAGGAAAAAATTACAACCTCATACGAGAAGAAGTACTAGCAGACGCAACATCACTCCACAAACTAGGGGTCTTGTCAGGGACAACTGGAGCCTTCTCCTTATCAGCTAATCGTTGGTGCAAAGCAAGAATTTCCAGATTGAGACTCTTAATCTGTCTCGCAGTAGGAGTATCGGACAAAATGTTGAGGCTCTCATTTTAAATTGAATCAAAATAAAGAGGGTATTAAACATAACATAATGTTGTGGAGTCAAACCATAAAATAAATAAAATTTTGTTTTAAAAAGTTGATTGAAACCAAACCAATTCAAAAATCGTCGGAACCTTTAAGGCTAAAGTACATATTCGCACCCTTTTACTCATTGTAAGTTTCAATTTGTACTCAAATCCCAACGGTGGTGATAAAATTGAAATATGGTGGTAGTTGTGGGTAAGCGAAAGATGTCTGTGGGGTGAAGTAACGGTGGCGGAGGGGAGGTGTTATGATGGTAGTATTTGGTGGTGGAAGGGTGGTAGTGCTCTGAAAATCTTGTAGTTGATGACGGCTCTCTACCCATTTTTCATAAGTGAAATTATATTGTTCGTATAGTTAGATTCCATCATCTTGTATTAATAGGAAAAACCTTTCTGGAAAACATATAATCGACCTTGATCCAATTTAAAAGGAGTGAGATGTTAGCATCTTAGTGAAATAATTTTTTTTGACCCATTGAGGATAAAAGTGGCATATTATTTCATGTAAAAGTAATTTTCAAATTTCCTGTAAAAATAATGTTCAATCCAAACAAACTTAGGTTATAAAATGCATTCAACAACCTTAATTTTTAACAGTTCAAACGACAAATAAATTGGTGTTCGGGAGTGATCGGAGCAAGCTTGCAAAGTTTGGTTTGTGGTGGAATTACAAAGAAGCGCCCGATGAGCTTTGAGCTGCGCCCGGGGTGCATGACATTGTGCCTTTCGAACTACACAACAAGTCAGGAGCATTGAGCTGCGCCCGGGGCGCATGACATTGCGCCCAAGGCTTCGAACTACACAACAAGTCGAATTTTGCGGGCATGTCACGAACACTCCTGAACATCGATTTGTGTATGGTTTGAACCGTTGTAAAGCTTGTTGAGTATACTTTATAACTCAAGTGGTTTAAATCTAAATTTATTTATCAGTTAAAGGACATGACAAATTTGCCTTTAGCCGGTCGAAAATTGGGAAAATCATCGCATCAATCTCATTTTATATCAAAAAATCTCATTTTAAATTGAATCAAAATAAAGAAGGTATTAAATATTGTTTTAAAAAGTTGATTGAAACCAACCCAATTCAAAAATCGTCGGAACCTTTAAGGCTAAAGTACATTTTCGCACCCTTTTACTCATTGTAAGTTTCAATTTGTACTCAAACCCCTACGGTGGTGATAAAGTTGAAATATGGTGGTAGTTGTGGGTAAGCGAAAGATGTCTACGGGTGAAGTGATGTCAGTGTTGGGGTGGTGTTACGGTGGTAGTATGGGTGGTGGAAGGGTGGTAGTGCTCTAAAGATCTTTGTCGTTGACGACGATTCTCTACCCACTTTTTATTACTGAAGTTTTATTATTTATATGGTTAGATTTCATCATCGTGTTGTATATGGAAAAACCTTTTTGACAACATATAATAAACCTTGATCCAATTAAAAATGAGCAAGAGATGTTAGCATTTTACGGAAATATTTTTTTTTTTGCTCCACTGAGGGTAAAATGGTAAAATCTTTTATGTAAAAATAATGTTTGTAGACACCCTATTTTGACTTTTCAAATTAGTTTACTTACGGTCTTTGATTCCCGATGATGATTAAAGGTCGAACATTCAAAGTTGATGGTGTGTTTGAGCTCGAGTGTCCCGAACTCGTTCAAACTCTTTCAAAGCCCTTTTCAAACTCTTCGAGCCGTAACCAAATGGCATCAAGAAAATCTCGCTTCAAAGACGCGGCGATCAACCGACGACGCCGTTCAGGCCACGCGGTCGCTGATCGCCAGGAACCGCTTCAATGGCGCATGCCACCTGCAGGTGGCGACGCCACTTAATCCTAGTCAAATCACCTTTGGACCACTTGCCCGAGACTTTTGCGGCCACCCCAGCGTAATCTACAGTTCCCTAGGTTAGTCTTCCACCCTCTTCTCTCCTACACCCTTCATCAACTAGTTCCATGCATTTAATGCATGAGAGGCTCCTTTCTTCTTGGAGGCCAAACAAACCCTTAAGGCCAGCTGATCCCAGCCCTCTCCCTCTGCTATATATACCCCCTTGCATTTATTTGCAAGGGGTCAAGCACATTGAAAGCTCTAGGCTCTCCTCTCTCTCTCTCTCTCCTTTTCCTTGTCTTCCTCTCTCATCCATAGGGTGTAAAGGCAAGGGAATACCAGTTCACTGATCATATTACCCACACCATCATCAAAACCTTCAAGCTCAAGCTCAATCATCCATCAATCTCAATCCAAAGGTATATCACCTTTATTCTGCAATCTGTTCTGACCCTTGAGGAGCTAGCAGAGCCCGAGACCGTAATCAATACCATGCCTAATGTCAAAGCTAGCAAATAAGCAATGTCGTAGAGGAGAAGTGCCGCACGCCAGTCCTCCATAGCCGTGCGCTACCAAGGCCGTATGGCAGATCTGTGTGGGGACCACCGATCACCCTCGCTTTACTTGCTTTTCATTCTCGATCACCTTTAACATGCTAAAACCGCTTACGCCTTTCCATACTTTAGAATCTGCATAGCTTGGTTGTCTGTTAGTCGCTTAGTAAGGCCCCGAGATCCTTCTCGTCATGTTCCAGAGCCTGCAGAGGAAGCAAAGCCAGGCATTGATTGAAAGAGCAATCGCGCACGGTACACTCATGACTGCGTGTGCCAAGGTGTATATCTTCCAGTTGGCTGGCCCTTGCTTCTCACCTAGTTCGCCTCTGTTTAATTCCCCTACTCGCTTATGGGGTTATCACCCGCTTATTTCTGTTGCTTTGTTGTCGCCTCAGAATCGTAAATAACGTGATATCAATCGCGTGGTTTGTCCTGGTGTGCAATCGTCCATTCCAGAGCCCGTGAGGGTCGAGTTCGTGAGGTCGTGAGTTTGGACTTATCGCACGCCGCTTCTAGGATGGCGCGACGCAGTGATCGTTGTGTGCAGTGGCATGGCCAGTGCATACAGGTTCACTCCTGAGTGCATCATTCCGGGACAGTGTGTTCTAGTTTGTTCAAAACGCTCACAGAAGCGCTTGTTCTCAATCTATTATTATTGCTCATAGCTCATACATCACGTCTTGCCATGTAAATATAACTTGCTATTTGTTAATCCCCATTAACTGTTCCCCCGCCCTAACTGGCTAATAAATGATTAAAAGAGAGAAAAATGCAAATGTTTTACAGAATGCCTGAGTAGAGACCGATCTTCTGATTGGGCGAGAGGGGTGCCGTAAAACCCTTCCCCTCTCGTAACCTGGCTCCCGAAACTCAGATATCGAAGGTGACGACGGTCCAGTCTACAAGCCTTTTTCAAATCAAACAAACGTGAACTAAAGCGTTTTTCGAATCGGTTTCTTGGGTGTTTTCCGCAAAACCCAGGTGGCGACTCTCTCAAAACAGCACTTCGTCATGCTTTCAAACAAAAGGGCGCAAACCGAACTTTTCGCAAACCAAAAATGCGGGATTTTTAGGGGCGTGTGCCCACAATGTTCAATCCAACCAAACTTAGGTTATAAAATACATCCAACAACCTTTTTAACAGTTCAAATCACATTCAAATTGGAGTTCATGAGTGATCGGAGCAAGCTCGCAAAATTTGTTTTGTGGTGAAATTTAAAAGATGCGCCCGAAGAGCATTGAGCTGCGCTGGGGCGCAAGACTTTGTGCCTAAGGCGCATTCGAACTACACAACTACTCAGGAGCACTGAGCTCCACCCGGGGCTCATGACATTGCGCCTAAGGCGCATACGAACTATACAACAAGTCAAATTTCGCGGGTTTGCCACAAACAATTCCGAACTTCAATTTGTGCATGATTTGAACAATTGAAAAACTTGTTGAGTATACTTTATAACTCAAGTGGTTTAAATCCAAATTTATTTATCACTTAAAAGACATGGCAAATTTGCCTTTAACAGGTTGAAAATTGGGAAAATCATTGCATCACTCTAATTTTAAATAAAAAAACTCATTTTAAATTGAATCAAAATAAAGAGGGTAAACACATAACAAAATGATGTGGAGTCAAACCCTAAAAGATATTTAAAAAAATTTAAAAAGTTGATTCAAACCAATCCAATTCAAAAATCATCAGAACCTTGATGGCTAAAGGATATTTTCGCGCCATTTTACTCATTGTAAATTTCAATTTGTACTCAAATCCCTGCAATGATGACAAAGTTGAAATATGGTGGTAGTTGTGGGTAAGCGAAAGATGTCTACGGGAGAAGTAATGGCAATGTTGGGGTGGTGTTATGGTGGTAGTATTGGTGGTGGAAGGGTGGTAGTGCTCCGAAGATCTTTGTTATTGACGACGGTTCTCTACCCACTTTTTTTATTACTGAAATTTTATTATTTGTATGGTTAGATTTCATCGTGTTGTATATGGAAAAACCTTTTTGACAACATATAATAAACCTTGATTCAATTTAAAATGAGCAAGATATGTTAGCATCTTACCGAAATATTTTTTTTGACCCACTGAGGGTAAAATGGCATAATCTTTTATGTAAAAATAATATTCAATGCAAAAAAAACTTAGGTTAACAAATACTTTCAACAACCTTTTTAACAGTTCAAACCACATATAAATTGGAGTTCAAAAGTGATCGGAGCAAGCTCACAAAGTTTGGTCTATGGTGAAATTTCAAAGATGCGCCTGAGGAGCATTGAGCTGCGCTCGGGGTGCATGACATTGCGCCTAAGGCGCATTTGAACTAGGCTACAAGTCAGGAGCATTGAGTTGCGCCTGGGGAGCATGACATTGCGCCTAAGGCACATTCGAACTACACAACAAGTCAAATTTCGCGGGATTGCCACGAAGTCTCCCGAGCTTCGATTTGTGTGTGGTTTGAACCGTTGAAAAGATTGTTGAGTATACTTTATAACTCAAGTGGTTTAAATTCAAATTTATTTATCAGTTAAAAGACATGAAAATTCGCCTTTAACAGGTCGAAATTTAGGAAAATCATATCATTGCATCACTCTGATTTTAAATCAAAAACTTTTATTTTAAATTGAATCAAACTAAAGAGGTTATTAAACATAACAAAATGTTGTGGAGTCAAACAATAAAAGAAAATAAATAAATATGTTTTGAAAGTTGTTTGAAACCAAACCAATTAAAAAATCGTCGGAACCTTTAAAGTTAAAGTACATTTTCGCACCTTTTTACTCATTGTAAGTTTCAATTTTTACTCAAATCCCTACGGTGGTGATAAAGTTGAAATATGGTGGTAGTAGTGGGTAAACGAAAGATGTCTACGGGTGAAGTAATGGTGGTGTTGGGGTGGTGTTACGGTAGTAGTATTGGTGGTGGAAGGGTGGTAGTGCTCCAAAGATCTTTGTAGTTGACGACGGTTCTCTACCCACTTTTTATAACTGAAGTTTTATTGTTTGTATGGTTAGATTTCATCATCTTGTAGTATATGGAAAAACTTTTTTTACAACATATAATAAATCTTGATCCAATTTAAAATGTGCAATATATGTTATCATTTTACGGAAATATTTTTTTTTTTTTGCTCTATTGATCGAGGGTAAAATGGTATAATCTTTTATGTAAAAATAATGTTCAATCCAACCAAACTCAGGTTATAAAATACATCCAACAACCTTTTTAACAGTTCAAATCACATACAAATTGGAGTTCATGAGTGATTGGAGCAAGCTCGCAAAATTTGTTTTGTTAACATAAAGAGGGTATTAAACATAACAAAATGTTGTGGAGTCAAACCATTAGAAAAAAAGAAGAAGCTGTTTTTGAAAGTTGTTTGAAACCAAACCAATTAAAAAATTGTCGGAACCTTGAAAGTTAAAGTACATTTTCGCACCCTTTTACTCATTGTAAGTTTCAATTTGTACTGAAATTCCTACGGTGGTGATAAAGTTGAAATATGGTGGTAGTTTTGGGTAAGCAAAAGATGTCTACGGGTGAGGTAATGGTGGTGTTACGGTGGTAGTATTGGTGGTGGAAGTGTGGTTGTGCTCCAAAGATCTTTGTAGTTGACGACGGTTCTTCACCCACTTTTTATAACTGAAGTTTTATTGTTTGTATGGTTAGATTTCATCATCTTGTAGTATATAGAAAAACCTTTTTGACAACCTGTGATAAACCTTGATCCAATTTAAAATGTGCATGATATGTTAGCATTTTACGGAAATATATATATATTTTTTTGCAAACTCTAGAGTTCGAAACTTGTAGACAATTTCATATTCTAAAACTTGAAATGCTTCCAAAATTTCAAACTCTAGAGTTTGAAACTTGTTTACAATATCATATTCTAAAACTTGGAATGCTACCAAATTTCAAACTCTAGAGTTTGAATATTGTGCAAAGTGTATTTAATTGGTTTCAATTCTTTAACTGTTCTAGGGTGACACTTCAATGTTTCGTAGTCATGTAGGGCCCGCAACTAATCCTACTCTCACTCATATACTATATGATTATACGGAGCATTTCACAACGGACCAGGTGAGTGTTTCAAACCATTGTGTTTTTTTCATACGCAAAACCTTGTAGTACAGGTTATGATTATTTTTTTTTTATTTTTGTGCAGGAATTTTCATTCGAGAAAGAGTTGGTATAGTGGACAAGATCCACGGGTAAACGACGCGGTTTTGTCATTATTATTAAGGCTTTGGAGAAATTTATTAAGAATCGCAAACTAAGGATGAGATTTTCATGCGAAATGAGTGAAAGTATAGGAACTTTGTAAAGAAGTCTTTGGGGGAGGAGGTGGTTGTGAAGAAGATGGCGACGCGTTCCACGGGCACAAAGAAAATTGAATGCCCATTTACATGGATTTTCAGATTCAAATGTATGATGTTTATATAATATTTCGAGTTCTAAAAACTGAAATGTTTGCATAATTTCAAGTTCTTGTGTTTGAAATTTATAGGACGTTTCAGAGTTTAACATCCGAATATTGGTAAAACAAATGGGGCAGCTGTTTATTTATTTAATTTCCTGCTAACATGTAACCATTAGTATTTGTCAAATATACGAATAAGCAAACATATATCAGCAACATATTTGTCATCAACCTATGATTTTCATTTTTCCAAAAAATATGGCACCAATAAATTGAACATAGTATCTGCTGTATCCTACCACATCATCAGATAATACAAAAAATGAATAACATCCATTGAGAACTACCATGGCCAACTAGTCCAAAATATGCCCCTCGTGAACAAAGTATGGTACTACTCATCCATAACCTTCCTCTGTCATCGGCCTCTCCCTCACCCTCTGCCTACAACCGAAGCCTCAGTGTGTGCCTCGTTCTCATGTCGCTTTACCTCTGGCTGTGCATCAAGCTTGGCCTCCTCCTCCTCTGCCTATATAGCAACCTCCTCTACCTCTTGCTTTGCCTTGGGCTTGGCCTCCTCCTCCCCAGCCTCTCTGACAACCTTCTCCTGCCTCTGTCGTCGTCCTCTCCCTCCAACTTCTCCAACTTCCGAAGTTGAAGTTTGCTCAGTCTTCTCCTTCCTTGCTGAAACAGTAGGACGATTCCTCTTCATTTTCCTGTATTCACCAATTAAGAGCAATCAACTTTTAGCACATGGATTCCTCTTCAATTTCTGTCAAAAAATTCGATTTCAAACATCTAAAATGATAGAACATCACACACAGTGCAAGCAAATAAGACTCATTCTTGAAAGAATATCATAAGAAAGGAACATAAAAAAAACTAGTACCCAAGTGAAAAAGACCTTCATTTATTGCCCAAAAAATAATTTGTGCATATAAGTGTCATATCAAGAAAAGAAAAAAAGAAACAATATGAAACTCATAAGCAATACTATTGCACTAATCGAGGACTAATGGTTGCAATAAAGCAGGTTTTACTCCTAGTATGGATCATCAATTCATTGGCTGATTAACATTCCATATCTAATCACAATTAGTCAGCGCAAAACAAAATGACATTCGAATAATATAAAAACTGGAAAATAAATTCAAAATTATAATCCGAGAATATTGATCCCAATTAGATTCGATTTTGTTCGGATTTGGCGTTCACCATACCAAAACTTGAAGTGGTTAGATGCACCCAAACCCAAGACTCATGCTCGACGGGTATGGTTTTTGGTGCACCATAACCAAACCAAACCATATGGTGTTTGGTTTCTAACCAAATCGCAAGATACCCACGACATTAAGGCATTAGGTGGACGGTCTGTAATTTTAACTTGTCCTAGCAGAGATGAAATGGAGAATATGATTAAAAAGCGCTGTCTTCAAAGGTGGTTCTCTGAAACTAATCTATGGGATGGGAAAGCAGCATGCACCAAAAGATTTGTGTGGTTATGTTGTTATGGAATTCCGCTTAATGTTTGGAGTAATATTTCCTTTAAATCTATTGGAGAACTATGGGGTTCGTTCATATCTACAGATGAATCAACATTGAAAATGTCATCTTTTGAGGAGGCTAAGATTCTAATCGCCACTAATATTTTCAAGAAAATTGATGAGTGGATTATCGTTGAGGTTGAAGGCAAGAGCTACAAAGTTAAGGTGATGGAAGATTCGTGTGACCAACCTCATGAAGCGGAGAAACAAATTCCTAGAGTAAGCCTAGATTCTTCCTTGCATTCTGATGAAGAATCAAAGGCAGCGGAGGACACTTCGGTGTCTCGGCAGTGGCGGACCCAGGAATTTGACATAGCGGGGGCACCAAATTTTTTTGTAACCGTAATATACGAGTTACAGTTAAGCACATTTACTTTAAAATAATTTTAGCATTAATGATAAATTAATAATTTTAAAGTATATATGTATTTTAATAATTAGCTACTTGGGCAAACTTACTCACCTTGACTAAATGCATTAAAACAACATTATCACATGTTCATCATCTATTTTTCTATTACTAACTCTAATATTACAGTTTTGGAAACAAAAAGTATACAAATGCAATGTGGGGTAGACTTGAATCCATAAATAGTATAAAAAAATAAGGTACGCACTACTATTCTAGTACCTTTGCCTTTTGAAAAACACATTTTTTCCTTTTGAGAAAAAGGCAAAAAACTCTAGTGTCTTTTGGGAAAAAACACACACACATGTACTTTTTCTACTGCCTTTTTTCAAAAAGGCAAAAAAGACCTGCTGGAGCGAGGGGTAAAGCCTCGAACCCAGCACCTCTTGGTTAAAAGGGGAGTTCTTTACCAGTGAACCAACAAACATATACTTACATGTATTCAACATAAATAATATATATACAAAACTGGGAAAAATTTTTTTTTTAAAGGGCGGGGGGTGGGGGGGCACGTGACCCCCCATGCCCTATGGTGGATCCGCCCCTGTGTCTGGGAGTGAAACTAATGGACTCTCTCCGGATCATAGTTTTGAATATACCGTATCGGCCGGTTTGTCTCGGGATTTAGAGGCTCCGATACTGATACGTACTGTATTGTATCGGCCGATAAGCCAAAAAAGTTAAAAATTCACGACCGCGACACCCGATTCCCGCGACGTATCGCCGATACGCCCCGATACCGATACATCGATACCGCGACCGATACGGCGACCAATACCGAGATTTAAAACTATGCTCCGGATGCAGATCGAGTTGCTTGCTCGACAAGGGAGTGGAAGTCACGACGCTTTCGGAGATGTAGCCAAGGATGTGAATTTAGAAAGTCAATCAAAAGATATCAACTCTATTTCAACTCATGGTTTGGATTCTATTGTGGAGGATGCAATGGGCCTTCTCTCTTTTCCAAGAGGCTGAAGATACGGGAGTTAAATTCCAAGGGGACAAGATATGGAGTCATTTTGCCCCTATGGTAACTGACCCAATGAAGCCCATTAATGAAGGTAAGGAAGCGTGGAATGAACCCATAGTATTTGATTCTGGAAACAATTTCAGAGCATCTCAAATTGAAGGGATTACTTGAATGGTGGATTTTCGGCCTAGGGAGATCAATGGTAATAATAGGAGCCAGCCTGTCGGTGAAGATTTGGTTTCGATTGAGTCAAGCGGAACTTCTGTCCCATCTCATGAAGTTTCTGGTTTTATAGCTGATACTCCAGACCAGGAGCGGTACAGGATTGCAGAGGAATTTCAGGAAACTATATCATAGCAGACACTAAGTTAGGTGTTAAGTATGATGACGCTGATGTATTGAGAATGAAAAAGATGATTGAACAGGAAGCTAAGGATCTGGAAAGTATACCGAGAAACAATCCTTTCGCCCCTCTCCAAAGGAATAAGCAGCAAAGGAATGAGTCTCGGGTTCGGCAGAGGTCCTCTTTAGCTTTCTAATGAGTGTGGGGTCTAGGAGGTGGTGTGTGGGGTGTTCTGATATTTCGGTGAGCCAGCTATGTTTCTGTGCTCGCGTTTTGCTGTCGGTAGTGGTGTGATGGCGTCTACTCTGTTTTTGTGGCGGTGATGAATAGGGTTGCTTGAATTAGGATTTGGTTTTGATTCTTGGGATGAGCTTATGCTTGGATTAGGTTTTGGTTTTGATTTTTGTGGGCGTTTTGAGGCATTTAGGTGTTCGGACTTTTGCTCCTAAGGTGTTTGGACCTCGGTCCCCTTTTTTCCAACCCTGGTTGGAATCCCCTCCTCTCCCCCAACTTGATGTACCCTTTGTCAAATTTTCTTAATAAATCTTTTTGGCCTTTCAAAAAAAAAAAAAAAAACCCCACGACATTAGTAGCTTATTAATAAATAGGTGGAAAAAAATTATGTGCTAAAACTCAAAAATAAAAAACGATCTTACATAAAGAATTATCATTTACCATTCAACGTAGTCAAGGAAATAACTAAAAAATTCAATTTCCACAATGTGTTTTAGTCCAAACACTAGCAGCAAGCCAGCAAAAACATTCAAAACACTTAAAAAACAAACCAAACAATAACATCTTTCCACTTCTAGTCTTACTCTTACATCAATTATGACTAGTTCTTGGACGCATATGATTTCCACGTCATGTTGTGAGTGGAGGTACTCATAAAAAGTGCAGTTTTTTAAGCTTAAAGTTTAACAACAAAATTCCAAATAAAAATTACCACAGGTTTTTTATTTAGCTTGGTTTGGTTTACAAACGTAATATGCAACTAATTCATTTAGATTTATGCATACGATTAGCATAAAGAGGCCAGACTAGCACAAGATTCTAACGAATAACACAAGAGGTCAGACTAGCACAATTAAGTAAATCGATTTCCAATGAATAACAGATTTCATGATTCAAAATTGAAATCACATCAAAATGCAGTTAAGTATATTGACGTCCAACGAACCCAACAATGTTGGGCAAAAACTAGATGAAGGTCAAACGGATTTACCTAAAACAGTTGTTCGATTGTTGTCGCAGACAACTCCTTCGACTGCCGATCGTTACGGTAGCCGACTCATTCGAGTACCGATCGTCTGAACCCAAGATATTTCGTACGGATGTTCTGTGAAAGGACCCAACACCTTGGAAGATGAGGACTACATAGAGGGAGAACCGGGGAGAAATAAAACAGACAGAGAGAGAGTGCGCGCGCTAGGGTTTTCGTATATATATGGAGTGATGGAGAACAGGAGAAGAAAAAGGAAGAAACTGACGACAATGGGGAGAGAGAACGAAGAGAGAGAGAGAAGGGCGCAGGGGAGAATTTCAATTTTTTGGGTTGCAGTTGTGCTCGGAGTATGCAATATGTGGGACATCATGCTTGCACTCTGTTGGGATTGAACTTTTTTGCTCTATTTACGATTACGAATTTAGTTGCAGAAGAGATCACGAATTTGCTTATATTAAAAGTTCTTCCTTTGAAACACAAACACAAATAGAGATAAACTCTCAATTTTCATTAATTCATAAACAACTCCTTTTAATGTCACCCTATAACTTATTTTATACTAAAAAACTAAGACCGAAAATGAATCAGCAAAACAAGAAGTTGAATCCCGGTGAATCACTATTTTACTCAATAATTACCAAAATCAAAAGATTTGAGATATTCTCAAATATGATTACAAAAGAATAAAAGAAAACTTGCCAAAACAAATGACACTTAAAGCGAAATATTCAAAAACAATTTATAACCAAAACAATAAAACTAGATATCTATTTCTTAAATAATAAACTATTTATATTCTGCATCAATTTATGTTTTTGATTATCCCTTGAACTTCTTTTAAATTGGTGAATGTACTGTACCTGATTGATATAACCGCACCAAATATTTTGTGTCCATGTTATGATCTCTGAGATTGTTTCTCTCTCAATTGGCCTCACTCTTCAGTACTCAAACCAAAAAAAGAAGAAATCACTCCACTACATTAGAACAAAAAATTTGCCATTGCCTAGATTGTGCAAAACTGAAAATCAAAAATCGCATTCATATCGTGCAAATAAGAGATTCATTAAAAAAAGACCATATCATCCATCCAATACAAAATTGCATCCATTAATCTCATGGAAGGTACAAACGTTTGGCATTCTTAACATTATTGTGTGCCTGTCAAACATACAATCCCATTTATTTTGACAAGTCATTAAAGTATGAGATTGCTGTGTGTATTTTTGTCTTTATTTTTGTCGAGTCATTGTTGTGTGTATTTTTGTCTTAATTTATTTTTATCCTTTTCGTTTTACCATTTTAACTTCACACTTAAAGAATGAGATTGCCACTTTTCTGTTGAGACTTGAGATTAGTCCCCAAATATTGATTAATCGGGTAGAAGTAAGCTAATCTGAATATTGTGCGTCAATGGCCACAGTGAGACCAGGGGGTGCCCGTGCCCCCACTGGCTCAATAATTTTAATTTTACCCCAAATTATAAATGTTATGACAATTTGTATTAAAAAACTATACACATTTTTTCTCTCATCTAGTATATATCTTTGTTAAGTTTCAAAAAAAGTTCTCTTTTACGTATTTGTTTTTCATAAAGACTCCTAATCTATATGTATATTATAGCATTTAAGTTCATTTCTTACATATTGTGGTTATTTACTATAAGTAGAAGATAACAAATTCTAAGATCACGTTCAATGGTGTCTTTACCAACCTAAATTTCTAACTACGCCATTGCTCTGAAAGGATTTAAATCATTAATTTTCCCAAGTTTAGATATGTTTTTATAGTTAAACCAAAATTAGGCAAGTTGATCGGACAACGATAAAGACTTTGCTTAAATCGTACAAATCATAGAAGAAATGAGTAGGGTCTATTGTCCATTTCTCATATGATAATTATGCTTCGTCCAACTGACTACTTGTGTCCAATAGATCTTTTTTTTTTTTAACATGAATGATGAACCCATGATTGAGGCTTAAAAAATTCATGGCTCGGATCATCAAGTAAAACCGTGATGGGTCCTATTTTACGTTATAGGAGAGTCACACTATAACCACACGATATTCATAACTTGAACCTTCACTTTGTGATTTATATATTTTCATTTATTGTTGTGGTCCAATCAGTGAACACAGACTGCAACATACTTGGGCAAGCACAACATAAATCTCATAACTCAAGAGAAAATCTTATTTACAAAGCAGCAGTAACAAATCCCTTACATTGCGAGTCCGGCCAGCCCTTTCCCAAGTCATTCTTTGTTGCTGCTTTTCAACAGCGTTAACAAATCCCTCCGCATCCCTTACCGCCATATACACTGCTTGTTGTGGGTCTATGCATCCCTCCTTACAAATCAAAAGCTTGAACACCTAAATTTACAACCAACGGAAACTATTTTCGTCTTCGATTAATCCAAAAAAGTAGTCCTCGTTCGGAGAAGAAATGACTAATCGCTTCGGACTGCACGCGGATGTCTGGTTCAACTGACTCTTGGGAATTTTCCTGACCCGCCGTGACTGTTTTTCCGGTGATATTACAGTCATGGATTTAAGAGCAATTGAATTCCTAAGTAAAAGATCCATTAGCATCATCAACTGATCATCCTCTTCATTTGTAAAACCTTCCAATTGAATGAGTTCCAGACGTTCAAGTTGACAAACATTCGACGTCACCGTTTCGTTGTCCATCCACAAGTGAGGCTCGTACCAAAATTGGTGGAAATATGGGCATTCGGTGATGGAGCTGAAGTTTTGATCAATCTGCACATAATTCAAAAAGAAAGAAAATGAAGTGGCACAAAGGGAGTGAAATGAAAATTTATTTTCTCTCATATACTCGATAGATTAACTTTGTGGAGAATAAATTCTCTCCGGCTGATCAGGAAATCAGCCATTTCCGCCCCACCAATTAATGCATGACACCTCAGTGAATGCCTTTAAATGCTTTGTAAAGTGACGTTACTATGGTTACTTTAACTAGGGTTGGTTATTCTATTACGTTTCCATGTTTTTGAACAATAATTCTTTTTTTTTTTGGTACATTTGAACGACATTTCTTTTGCTTTGTAACCGTTCCGCTTACATTTTTGGGATTTTTAGACTTTTGTTCTTATTCAAGTTTTTTTCGCAATATTTACTAAATTTAAGTCTAACTTTTATGAATTATTGATTCGTCGTGTCAAGACGAATCGAAAGAGTAAGAAATTATGACTTTTACCCAAATTTGTTTTGAAATATCCAATATAAAACCGGCTTTTTGCCCTTTATCTTATATATTTGAAAAAATATTTGGGTAAAAGTCATAATTTTTTACCTTTTCGATTCTTTTCGTTGAGACGAATCAATAATCCACAAAAAATTTGACGCAAAACTAACAAACGCGAATTGGATATCTAGGCCAGCTTGCGTGCACCTCGACTAATCAGGTGTATATTTTTTTTTTGTTAGTTGAAAGTTTCGCTTACATGTATTTCTATTATCACAACCCTACCCCTTAGAAAAAAATTGCTTAATAGTACATTGTTTTGGTTATGTATCACTTTTGTTACTTCCTTATTATTCTCTCACCATGATGAACAATTTTTCCAAGTGAGGTGATATGTGTAAGAAGCAAGCCAATGAATCCCTCTCTGTCTGGTCCATCAAAGCAACAAACCAGCTTAATTCCTTCAACTTGTTGAATCTGAACTGAAGCCTTCCGAAAATCACCCCTGCTGCATACAACCACTTTTTTGAAGTGGAAAAAGTAGTTGAAGTTAGATAACAAATTGAGCATTCAAGAAATTCCAATTCAGTTAAATTGAGCATTCGAGAAATTACTCTTCTACCCTTCTTCAAAACAAAAAAATTCCTGATAAAGTGAAGAAAAAAAAATATTCTCAAACTGCTCGATTGTTATTTCCTACATGGGCGAAGGCACTAAAAGATAGGACCCACTCACTTTGATTTTCCACCAAAACATTTGATAGTTTGCAACCAAATTTTGCTATTTTGACCCCACAAAAAATCTCTAAATTGTCCCAACTTATTTGAAACGCATAGAAATTCCAAGCGTTATCTTCTTTCCGAGAGTTGATAATGCAAGAAATGAGACTGTGATGCATTATTTTACGAATATAACATGTCTTTTAGGGGCCAATTATGAGACAAAAATGAATTATTTGTTGATATCGATCTTATAATTAACATCATAATTCAGTTATTTTTGGACTTCTAAGTAGAAAAAATATAGTTGCATATGAATCTAATTTTTGACCCCACTAATCAAAATTTCTGGCTCCGCTCCTGATTTGTGAGATAAATTTTGAAATACTTTTTGAAAAATTAGTTCTAAAAACACCAAAAGGATGTAATCAAGAGATTTTAAGCCAAAAGGAAGCAAGGAAAATTAAAACACCAAAAGAAAACGAAAAAAAATAGATTGTAAAAATACCTCAAGAAGCCACCCACTAATCTTGAGAATCTCAACATCCTTGAGAGAGGAAAGAAGATTCAAAACATTCTCACAATCAAATTCACTTCTGCCTAAACCTTCTCTCAAATCAAGCACCACATCAACCAAATTCAGACATCCATTTATTTGAATCAGAGGAAGTGCTCCTCTGTACCACAAGGACTTCAAATTCGGTGCAGAAATCGCAATACTTTCTACCTCTTCACAACCCACCACTTCAAAACTATTGAGAGAATCACTTGCTTTGATATCGATGCTCTGAATCCCACTGCATTTCTCAAGCTTCAAGCGCTCGAGAAACCGGCAGCTGGAAAACAGAGTCGAAACCAAGTTGTGAGTAATTTTGTTGACTGAAACCAGATGCAGAGTCTTTATCGATAAAGAGAAATCGGAGATTCTCGGAGTCGGGTAGAAAACCAAGTTAAAATTGCTCTGGATTTCTTTTCCCTTTTCAAAGAAATCTAGATGCAGCTCTCCTCCTCCTCCTCCACCCTTGGCAGCTGAGAAAAACAGAGGTTTCTGTGTCTTCTCCGTTTGGAGAGAAAATCTCCAGAGCTCTGGAGAACTGGAGGACCTCGAGAGCAAACCCACGATTTGATTTATCTTCTTGCTAGCTTCATCGTCGGCATCACTGGTAATTTGATTCGGGCCGGAGTCGAATTCGACTTGGAATGGAGTCCAGAGGGTTTTCCATGAGGTGGAGAGAGTGCTGGTTCTTACAGCCTCTTTCAATGGGATTAATGAAACGATTTGGCGGAGGATTTCAGGGGGTAAGTTGCTCATCGTCGTTTCAATCCTCTCCTCCTCCATGGATTCTGTGGTGTTCAAAGTTTAGAGTGGTTTGAAAAAAGATTGAGAAATGAAAAGTGGTACTTGCTTGTAATCTCTTCATCTGTATACGGTGCTATATACACATAGTTACCAGTGGGAGATAGCTATCAAATAAATGAGCTATTCAAAATATGGAATGGGATGTTAGGGCACCACACTGTGGTCCGAGACCACCAAATGATTTTTCCAATGGTTTTTGATGACCAGGAAAAAAATATTTATTTTGTGTATAAATGAGCTGATGCATGTGGAATCACATAAAACTGACCACTAGGCTAGTGTAGTAGTGGGTATTTTTAGTTTGACAAAGGTAAGCTCAAACCAGTGCAAAATTGAGAGGTGACCCTCTCCGCCCTAATATCCTTGCTCTCATTTCACCGGATATCTAATACTCCTATTTGTTCAGTTGATAGCTTTAGCTGGTTGTGGTTTTTTCCTCGGTTGGGTAGTTGTTTTCTTCTTGGAGTATGCTCCTGTGCATCTTGTAAGGTTTTTGGTATAAAATACTATCAATTACCCAAAAAAGAACTTTGCTATGGCCTTCGATGGCTATGCGGGGTCCACTCCGGGTCCCACACGGATGATCTGAGCCATTCAATAATTAAAAAAAAAACCGAGTGAGTCCTATGAAAAATTAGCTCAATCCAATATGCGTAAGTGATTAATCCAATCTTCCAATTTTTTAATGAATCCGAAATCGGGATGAAAAAATGAAACATTGGATCGAGCACTTGCACCACTCGCTTTTTATAAATTATTAAACGGCTTGGATCATCCATGCGGGTCCACGTGTGGCTGTCGGTGGCCATAGTCGGTTTCCTTAGACTTTCCGCCAAAAATAAAAAGGTTCTTGAAGAATCTTGAACAACCAATCACACCCTTTCACGACTTTTCAAAAAAAAATCACACCCTTTCAAGACTAAAACTTTATGGGTTTGGTTAGGCCCCTTATGCTAAGATTTTTATTAAAGTATTTATTTTTTATTTTACGAGACAAATTTTCTCTCATAATACATCACCTTTTAATTCAAAAAAATAAGTAGTTCTTAGTATCTCAAAAATACGTTCTTATTTTATTTACAAGAATGTTATACATATTCTAGAATATTCCAAATTATTCTAGAATATTCTTGAATTCTTTGGAAACTTCTCGAAATATGGAGAGTAAGTCTTGATTCTCAACAAGATCTACATCTGATTAGAGAGATAATCTAGGGACCATAAGCTTAAGTGGAACTATGTTATTCCTTATATATCAAATAGTTAGCTTAGTAGCTTTTGCAAGTAGTTCATATTTTAAACTATGTTGTAGAACAAAAGTGGGTTGAAGATAAGAGCAAATAGTTTCCAAGCTTAAGAGCATTCGTAATGTAATAATCAAAAGTGAATAATCAAAACTTGTCATGTCAGTTTTTGATTATTTATTTAGAGGGTTGCTAAAGTTAACAATTTGAAATCCCATGTTATTACTTTTGATTATTCAAATACCCAAATTTGATTATTGGTTAAGATGTTACTAATTTTGATTATTACAATGTGAGCATTTTTTTAGCACACATTGCTAACTTTAACAATCTTTTGATTTTGATTATTACGTTGTGGACGCTGGGGGGAAAATGTTGGGGTTTGGAAAAAAGCTAATTGGATATTTAATTAGACTTTCTCTTCCTGGGATTACTAACTCATTAGAGCATCTCTAGTTCGGGATGTCAAATTTGACCTGTAATTAATCCAAGTGAAAGAATTGGCATGTGAAGCAAGTCCAACCAAAATATCAAATGGTTAGGTGTTAACGATTTGACATCTCTTCTCTTATGTCAAATTTGACATGTGATGCCAAAAATTTCTTTGGTTACCTAACTCCCCTAAAAATTAATTTAATTTCTTTGAAAGAAGAAATTAGGGATAATGGTTGGAGTGGACATTGTAGAAATGCTAAATCCTAACATGTCAAATTTTCACATAACCTATCAAAAAAATTTGGCATTTTCACATTTGAAGCCAAGATTGGGATGCTCCTACAATGCAATTTCTTTTTACTTATATACTATTTCCGGAGTAGATTTTTAGCATTTTATTAAGTGTGTTAGCAATAATTTAGCCATTGAGCATCTCCCACCCATCTCCATTTCTCCACAATGGGGAATGATTTCTCCAAAATAGTGACTGAATACGCTACAATCCATCTCCATTTTGATTCTACAAAATAAAGACTTGAATGTGAGTATAAAGATTTAGAGACCCATGAGATATTTGTAGACTCAATTCTCCAAAAATAGTATTTCACCGTATTTATTTATTTTATCAACTTTTGTCTTTTTTCTTTAAATGTCAACTCCAATCAAAAGATTGAGTAAGGCGCGCTACTCTTTTGTCGGATTTTCTCTCTTGAACTGATTAAAGTGAAGATTTTACAATTAGGTGGGGTTATCGTCACAGATATACTTTCGATCAATAAATCACTTATGAGAGAGTGTTACAAGGCGCGCTACTCGTTTTTTTTCTTTTTAAACGGCGCGGAAGAATAACGTATAAGTCACATATATGATATTAATTTGGAGTGAATATACTTAATTGGATTTGGGATCGTTTCTAGATAGAGTATGTGTCTCGTAATTTATCCGACTTTACTGAGTGCTGGTAGAACCTAGTAATGATCGCATGGTAAAAAGTCCTACGAATGGGACATACACTACTTCAGTAAACCATAAAGATCACAGTAATTGACCGTGATTGTAAGTTTTCCATCACACTCTTACTACCGTGATAGATTTGGGTGTGATTGTAAGTCACTCTCTTTTATCACGGTTATAAACCGTGATCGTTTCTCTTTTATCACAGTTATAAACCGTGATTGTTTCTCTTGGATGTGTCACTTTAGATCACGGTTTATAACCGTGATTGAAAGTTCAAAATAATCACACCATAAACTGAGATGGAAAATCATTGAGCATGATCTTTTCTTTGTATCTATTAGACATTCTTTTCTTGTCTTTGCCAAGTTTCGAACCCATGCACCCTTGGTTGATTTCCCAAGCCCTTACCACTAATCTAGCCAAGAACTTCTGTTACAATAGGAAAACAAAAATATTTATACTTACTTCCTAAAGTGAAAACTTTTTTTTTTCCTTAAAATTTGCTGAATTTTTTGAAATGCAATTAACATGATATAGATAAATTTTATGAAAATTATCACAACCTGCAAATTGTAACGTTATGGACCAAAGTTCTGAATACTGTTTTGGATATGGTACAGGGTTTGTCACTGGAACGGTACGCACCGGTACCGGTATGTTACCAGGTACCATTTCAAATTTATCGTTAAAAATATAAAATATATATACATTTAATTATAACCTTGTTTTTCGTTACATAAATTCCTATTAGACTAGTACAATTTTAAAAAATCCAGTTAACATTTATTTTTAATTTTCAAAATACTCCAACTTTCTCTCTTGCCATGTGTTGTTGATCCTCATTATTCGTGGGTTCAAAACCACTGGTTTTTTGTTTTTCAATCCAACTTTACTCTTTTACGAGGGAGCAGATGAATGGTTCAAACCCCATCAAACAAACTTTCTTCTCTCTCTCGATGACCTTCTATTCCTACAGTCCTGCACACCAACTTATCTCCAAAAAGAGAAAAATGATCTGAAAAATGGATCGATTAAGCCGGAGAAGAATAGTTGCTTCACCCACGGCAACAGTTGCTTCACACCGGAGAATGTTGCTCCGATCTTCTTTTTCAAAGTCCTTAAATGACATCGTTTTCCTTACATAACTTTTCGAAACCCGCCTAAATGAGTACTAGCCCGCCCACGTGAAAATTTAGACCACACGCCTAAATGGGTAGGCTTTTTACCTCGCCGCAAGAGTGAGATCATTTATATCGCATTTTTTTGCGCTAAAGTTTTTTTATCACACTACAAGGGTGAGGTCTTTTCTCTTTTATCTCGGCACAAGAGCGAGATCTTTATCTCATTCTTTTTCGCCCTAAAATCTTTTATCATGCCACAAGAGTGAGATCTTTTCTCTTTTTTATCACACCACAAGGGTGAGATCTTTTCTCTTTTATCTTGCCACAAGAGTGAGATCTTTTATCTCTTTTTTTTCTGCCCTAAAATCTTTTATCACGCTGCAAGGGTGAGGTTATTTTTCTTTTATTTTGCCACAAGAGCGAGATCTTTTATTCCGCGCTAAAACCCACTTTTTATCTCAGTTTTGGACTTAAACTGTGATAAAAAATTTTTAGCATCACTTTTTATCACGCTTTCACTGAAAAGCGTGATCTTTGTGAATTTCCTTAGTGTGATATATATCTATTATTGTAGTAGTGATACTTCGGTAGATATCTGAGGAAAGTTAAACACAGACAAATCATTGATGGGAGATTATGCTTCTCCAAGGGAACAATTGAACAAATGATCTAAAAATCAAATTGCTAGGACCAGGATTAATTCTGGCTGGCTTTTAGGAAAAGGGAAGACACACTACGTCCTAGAGAAAATATTGCAATGCTCATGTTATGAAATGAAAATGTCATGATACGTACCTTTTTCTTTTTCTTTTTTTGGCAAGTAAAAAGGGTGCTAAGGGGATTTGAACCCCGGCCAGCAGTGCCGGTGGGTCACCATCATAACGTGCAAGAATAGCGTATTGTTTTTACCAAGAATCGCCTGCTTAATTCTTTGAGACTAAAAGGGTGAGAGCCTTATGGTTCAATTCAGGTCCTCCATCAAAGTTAAAAGACATATCTTATCCATTAAGCACCAAATCATGACAAAGGAAAGAATCAATCGACTATAACTTTTGGGAAAAAATTGGCAATTAAGATTGTCCTTTTCTTGCGTTTAACTTTAGTGTTATTTGCAGCTATATAATCTTATTTGGACCAAAAGATTTGGTTGTGACTCAAACTGCCGATATTATAAGCCTAGATCATTTAGCTCTTAGGATGCATTTGTTAGCTCTTAGAGCATCCACAGTAGAATAATTAAAAGTGGATAAACCTAGTTGTCCACTACATGGAGTACCAGTCCCGTGTATTTGCAGTCCAGATAATCTTGCAGCTAATAAATTGCGTAAGTAATGTCTACTTATATGAATCAATAAATAGTAGTATTCTCTACTTATATTTTCGATCTCTTTTTAGTTTTTAACAAATCTCTTTTTATATATGGTGGGACGCATATATACTAAGTCCTGAGAGTTCCCATGCTTAATTTCTTTGGCAACTAACATAATAATGATATAACCACCTGTACGTAATCCCGTTATAATTTGGCAACTTTTTATTTAGCCAATAATATACAGTAGGAATTATTCTGTGTGTTCACTCGCAATCTTTTGAGAAAAAGAATTGTCATTGCGGAATCACAACTAAGATTTGAGAATACCTTAGCAAAGCGCGTTTCTAGAACCAATTCTGCTATGGGTACTGTGAAGAAAAGCGAAAGATGTATTATTGATTGTGTTCAAACCATAACCTAACATGCCTTTATATAGGCTACAATGTTCTTGGTCACTAAAAAATATAAACCAAATAGGAAACATGCATTACAAAGAAATCAGCCTAACTTGAAAACATGAATAATAAAACCTACAAAACATAGTAACATAATATTTCTCAATATTATGTTAACACTACAATTTTGTACCGGACCTGTACAACAAGCTGAGGTAGAAGGGGCCCACCCAAAATTTCCAAAATAGAAGCAAAACACAACCGGGGAAAATTGAGAAGAAAAAAGAAGAAGCCAGGAACCCACCTTTTTTCCAAAATCCAAACCTCCAACCAGAAACCCAGCTTACTCCATTGACGCCAAACTCCAGTAACGCTGATCATGGACCTTCCCAATCTCTCTCCTGAAAATCCATTTCTGTCTGCCACACCATCTCTTTTAATATCTACCCCCCTATTCTCTCCGTCTCCAACATCATTTCCAAGGATCAGCGATTTGAGGTTAGTGGTTGAAATTAACTCTTTAATGTCGTCTTGTTCATATCTTTAATTTTTATTATGTTTGAATGACCTATAGTTAACTACTAATGCTGTATTTACTATAATTTTATTGATTCTAGAACCCCCATGGTGTTTTAGGTGTTCGAAATTGGTAATTTAGGTTTTTTAAACTGCTGGTTGCTGCATTTGGTGTTTATTGCAGCTGTTTTGTTGTGCTTGGAGTCTGCAATATGTGGGACATCATGCTTGGAGTCTGTTGGGACTGAACTTTTTTGCATCTATTTTTTTTTTTTTTTGATTATCCCTTTAACTTCTTTTAAAATGTACCTAATTGATATAACCGCACCAAATATTTTGTGTCCATGTTATGATCTCTAAGATTGTTTCTTCTCTCTCAATTGGCTCCACTCTTCAGTACTCAAACCAAAAAAAGAAGAAATGCCTCCACTACGTTGTAGAACAAAAAATTTGCCATTGCCCAAATTGTGCAAAACTGAAAACATAAAATCGCATTCATATCGTGCAAATAAGAGATTCAATAAAATAAAAAAAAAACCATATCATCCATCCAATACAAAATCGCATCCATTAATCTCATGGAAGGTACAAACATTTGGCATTCTTAGCATTGTTGTGTGCCTGTCAAACATACAATCCCATTTTATTTTTGACAAGTCATTGTTGTG
This sequence comes from Rhododendron molle, assembly GCA_025413875.1. Classification (NCBI taxonomy): domain Eukaryota; kingdom Viridiplantae; phylum Streptophyta; class Magnoliopsida; order Ericales; family Ericaceae; genus Rhododendron; species Rhododendron molle. The sequence goes on from CM046390.1 coordinate 7,665,057, forward strand.
TGTTTTTTTGTCTTTTTTTTTTTTATCCTTTTTGTTTTACCATTTTTACTTCACACTTAAAGAATGAGATTGCCACTTTTTTGTTGAGATTATTTCCTAAATATTGATTAATCAGATGAAAGTAAGCTAATCCGAATACTTTGAGTCAATGGCGGAGCCACAGTGAGACCAGTGGGTGCCCATGCCCCCACTGGCTCAATAATTTTAATTTTACCCCAAATTATAAAGGTCGTGACAATTTGTATTAAAAAACTATACACATTTTTCCCCTCATCTAGTATCTTTGTTAAGTTTCCAAAAAAGTTCTCTTTTACGTGTTTGTTTTTTTCATAAAGACTCGTTATCTATATGTATATTATAGCATTTAAGTTCATTTCTTTCATATTGTGGTTGTTTACTATAAGTAGAAGATACAAATTCTAATATCACGTTCAATAGTGTCCCCACCGACCTAAATTTCTGACTACGCCACTACTTTGAGTTACCAGAATTTTTTTTTAGTCTCCAACGCCTAGAAAAAAGACCTACTTATCTACTGAACAGATAACTCAATGGTTAACTCATCATTCTTATTTTGTATTATTGTCTACCTTGGTTCATTTCCCAATAGAGATCACAATATCGTCCGAATCATTGGTTACCGGAATAGTACAGAACCGATTGCTGCAGGTTTTAACCGTGGTTTTCGTTTTTCATTTCGAAAAACTGGCCAGTTCTATTCCGATTTTGGTTTCATGTGATAACCGCATTGAAAACAGAACCAAACTATAACCATAACTGAACCGCTAGATAATTACTTAAATACACACAGTATATATATGCGTATCCGTGTATAACGATGTATAGTCGGACAATTCATGCGTTAATTGCAAGGTAATTGCCATTCGTCTTTTAACATGACTGTGTTCTTGAAATTGATTCTCCCAAAAAGTACAACATCTCCCCTTATCAATATGCACTACAACAATTATGAGTTTTTATAGCATTAGTTAATAGCGTTCATTTAGAAATGCTGTTATAGGGGTAAATTTATAGCGTTCAGCAGGAGGAGAAGAAGGAAACCCGCGTGCCTTCTTTACAATAGCGTTTCATTAACCAAAAAACAGCGTTCCACTGAAAATTAGTAAGAGGCACCATCCCTCTGCGCCCTAATCCCATACCGCTTCACAAAAAATTTCAGTGTGGCACATCTCCTCCCTCTCTCTCTCTCTCTCTCTCTCTCTCTCTCAGGCCTTCGATCTCTCCCCATCACACCTTCGATCTCTCCGCATCACACCTTCGACCCCCGGCGACCAACGACTGCACAGCGACATCTTCCACCACCGCTAGCACCACCAAGTTGCGACGGCTCCCGGTGCTCCCGCCTCTAGACGCGCCTCTTGTAGTTTCCCCCACCAGGTATTATCCTCTCTCTCCCTTCCTTTATACGCATATGTGTATGCTTATACTCGATTTGCCGATCCCCCATTTACGGTCCCTAATTTTCTCGTTTCCCATCTAGGGTTTTTTTTTATTAGGGATTGCTGCCTGGCTAGGGCTTGTGCGGTGGGTTCGGGTGGAAGAAGAAGACAAGGAAAAGAAACGGTGAAAGGCACTTCTGGATTTCCCAAACCTCTGTAAGCTTTCAAATAGGTAAATATATACGTATACTTATGTATATATAATTAAGGAGAAATACCTGATATATGAGAGTGAGTATATAGTACTACAACTCTATAAGGATGTATACAAGGGAGTAACTTCCATTTCATCTCAGTATTTTGTGTTAAATGGCGCTATTTTGTATGCCGAAAGTATGCGAAATCTCCATTTCGTAACCTGTTATTGCTGTGGAGAAACTGAGGGAAACCAATTCTTTCGATTGGGAGCGGAATTATAAAGGAATACCAAACTTATTCTAGTTACCATCATGGTTACTTCATGTATTCAGAAATCCAGATTGTCGACTCAAGGTTATCATGCTATTCTGATTTAGGAGTGACAGGGATTTTAGGAGTTTGGTTCTGTCTGAGTATCCCACCCGTGTGCTACCGTTTCTTGTGTTTGTCAATACAGGGCTTTCCCCTGCTTTGATTGTGCCCTCGCTTGTCAACTGTAAGATTGGCCCGGATTAGTAGGTTCATTCGGTGGGATACCGAGGTACTAAAAAAAGGAGTATCCCTACTCATCTCGCTATTTTGGCAAATAGAACAATAAAAACCTTAAACTCTTTTTCGTTCTCATCAATTCTCACATGTTTAATTCGTTCGAATAAGTATTCTCCTGTCATTTATTTTCTGTCCTCACCTTTTCTTACCATCCGGAGGGGCTGAATGAGAGGCGGTTGGGTAAGCTTTCAGTTATCGCATTCTTGTTGCTATATAGCCTTTAATGTCTAACCATAGTGTCTGTGGAGATATGAACACAGACTTTTGTTGTGTAAGCTTGCTATCTAATTTATTTCCTTTTTATTTTAGCACTATGGGAAGGAGATAATTGCAAAGGAGCTTCAGCTTGACGAGGGGCATCCAGATGTGCATAGATTATTTTTAGCTATTTATAAAAGTTTCATGGAGGTACTGAACTTTGCACATCTCCTTGTGCTTCTTTCTGCTTTTGTCAATTTTTTAATGCTTCCAGTTATTGTGTAGATGAGACAAAAGTATTCAAACATTTGGATATAAAAAAGAAAAGGAAGAAAACACATGTAACGTGACCTAACATCTCATTTGGCAGAGTTTCTGTTTAAACCATAACCAATATTGTAACCATTCATAAGCAGTATTTTTTATCAAGGGTAATTTCTAGCTTAGTACATGAAGAATATTGATAGTGGTACCAAATCTGGGCTTGGAAGGGTGGGGTGCAAAGACGGCAGGCCTATAAAATGGGGACAAAAAATCTTTCTTTGGTTACTCCTGTCTATATGAGGAAGGAAATTGTTAGAGCTTGTCCCACATCAGTTAATTATCTCCTCCAAAGCTATTATATGAGCCTCGACAGCTTCTCCACTCATTGCCAATTGGTTTTTGAGTTGGATGCTTTAACAGAAATCATAACCTAGGGGATGTAAAATGATGTGTGATTATACAAGTGAAAGATTATGATGAGCTAAAAGAGAGGCAAAAGGGTCTTAAGAGAAGTTCAGAGCAATACCTATAAAAGTCATTATATTGAGGATATCAGGATGGATTTCAGCTTTGGTGCAGGGCTTAAAGAGCATTTCATGAATATAGTTTGAGAATTAGGTGTATACTCCGCAGCCTAGTATGGTGGGACTTACCAATGCGTACTTTCTAGCTTTATTTTATAATTTTATTTGTTCCATTCACTTGTTTTTCTCTTTTTGCAATTTGCAACGGCATAATTGAGGCCGTATTTTTACTTGGTAGCATCGACCAATAGTTTATATTTTTCTTGTTTGCTTGTTACAGGCAATTGATGCCGTTGACAATGGAATTAATCAATTCGACACAGAACAGCCTCCAAGATATGTGAATAACACCCATTTGTCTTCAAGAGTTGGAAGATTGAATTTGGATTGGATGGACCTGGATCAATCGCCTGAGAAGGAGAATGAAGCATTTCAACGAGCAATGGCTTTAGCTGGCAGTGAGTTTTTGGATGTGAGATATTCTTTAAATCCAAAACTGTCGTTTGTTTCAATTAACGTCTATACGTTTAAGGGTTGATGGGTCGTCATTTTATAAATGTTTCTGATTAATTCCTGTCTTTTCTTTCTGAAGAGTTTAAGGTTTCATGCGAAGTCATGGTTACCAGCACGCTTGATTGTTTTGGAGTGTCTTGCAGCAAGACAAGTTATTGATCCCAGTGGAGAAATTATGGTGTTGGATCGATTTTGCCCAGTAAGTTTCCATTCGTGATGCCTCCACTCGCCTTATTTCTCTTGATCTTCCTTATCAGCTTTTGTCTTAGCTACTTGATATTGTAGCTAATTTCTTGGAGTGATGTTTGTATTCTTACTTTATGTGAAATTAAGAAGTTTCCCATGGCTGTTACTATGTTAGTGCCTAGTTCTCTGGTGACTAGCTAGTTGTGTTGATATAATCATAGACAAGTTGATAGCAAAGAGCTGATTCCTTAATGGTTAAAATGTGGCAAACAAGGACGAATCAAATTTGGAAAATATGAGAGTTATGTATTTATATTTCCTATATTTTTGGTAAATGAGGTATTTTGTAAAGAACAAAAATCCTGGGAGTGTGTTGCTGGGGCTTGGGTGAGTATTTGACTTAAAATGGATTGCAAACTAGGCTTCAGTGGAGGAGTTTCCCTTCAATGCTCATTCATTTAAGGGAGAAAAGGTTTCTCTACTGTTCAATGTAGTAGCTTATAGCATAATAAAGGAAGTGTATTGTTCATTTATAGTTTAGGGCCGGAATTCTATTGCTGGTACAGTTCTGGAAGTTCTTTGAAGTTTTACTTCATCCAATGTTATTTGTTACTTATTGCTACTGTACACAAGGTGCCCTGTCACTACTTCTTTCCTTCTAAACCTGAACAAAGTCATGAAACTAGGAAAAGTGATATAGCATAATCTTGCTTAATATCCATCAACCAACATCAGTGTTTTAAAAAGCGTGCAAAGTGCAGCGAAGCGCAAGGCATGCGATGTATGTTAATCTCTATTGGAATTAGTTTCTATCATTCAACCTTTCGCTCAAATAGCATCTAATCTGTCTGACTGCTCCATGTAAATGAATGACATCAGTTATTTGGGTCATTTTAATATATCTTGGTTCAAATTCTACTACAGTGTGATTGTGGAAGCTTTGAAGGTGGATAGTTTGCAAAGACTTTGATCAACATTGTAGCCACTTTTTCGCAGAATTGTAAGTCATCTTCATTTTTTAGCTTGAATTGTTGCTGGATTAGATAAGTTCAATTGGAATTTAACTGAATTTGTAATTCTATTCTAGATTTGAAGCCCTTTCTTTCATGGTTGTAGATGAGCTCAATTTCTATTTGTAACTTGTTCCTAAGTGAAATTGTTGATTGGGTCTGTTCGTGGAGATTGCAGTCCATTTCTTGGTCTGGAATGAGTTGGCTTTTGATTGAGTTTGTAACTTGTTCCTATGTGACCTTGTTTCTGTATTTTTGTTTAAGTTCTCGCCATGCCATAATTCATATAACTACAAAAGTAGGCTTTTCTGGGACTTAGTTCCTGGCATTTGTTTTGAACCTGTTTATAGCCCCTTTTTTAGTTTAGCGGGCGGGCCACAGGGAAAAAAAAACCCGGAAGCAATCGCTATGCTTTATTTCCCCAAATTTTGCCATTGCTTTATCTGGTGTACTCTCATCCGCTTGATGGGGTAGCAATGCTTTCCTTTTCCCATATATTTTTTTGTTTCCTTCTACTTTTATGCGGTCTTATGCATTGGGTTTGTATTTCTAGTGGTAATCAGGGAAGTGTGGGAAGCTCCTGATAACAAGATTGTTGGTTGGGCCAAGTGGTAGATATTTTGGGCCGAGGAGCCTGTTGTGGCTAAAATAACGCCGATAGCAATTATAAGCAGCCAATCGGTTAGTATCTAATTGAGTAAGTTTTAATGAAGTCTATTACAAGTTACCTGTTTAATTGATTGGGTCAATCGGCTAGTATCTAAGTGACACTACCTAATTGAGGCATCTGTTTGATTGACAAAATGCCCAAACCATTCTATTTTGTGGTTACTTTTTGGCTTTGGATACTTCGAGCCTCTGTGCCATGTGGTTACTTTTCGGAGTTGCGACTGTTCTAGGTTTAATAATATGGCCCTTCATTTTTGCTTCATTGATATCAAAATGCCGATGGTCTTTGGTTTGAAAGTTTTGTTTCTGTAAGTTCACTTGGAACAATTGCAAAGTTGGATTTACTTATTGATATCTTCTTAATGCAGATTCTACACATATCTGATGTGGAAGTAAGGGGGACCAAAATGATGGGGGACACTCCTAGAATCATTGTGGCGGTAGGCACTATTGGCACTTCGACTATGAGTTCTTCTTTTCTCAAACCAAAGGGCTTTATTGATGGTACTCTTAATTGTGACAATTCGAAACCCAGCAGATTGATTGTGTACGTGATAGACTTGGTCCAATAATAGAAGGGGGCACGGTAAATGCCAAACCTTTACTTGCAGTTTAGTTGGGTCAACCACCCTTTCCATTTTTAGGTTCAGAAATTTGACTCCAGGATCCTTTGGGAGATTGAGTATAAAGTCCAAGTTTCACTTGAGCTAGCATTAGTTTCTTTGGTTAGTTTTGCTTCTACTCTCTTTGCTACTTGGGCTGAATTCAAGTAATGAAAGAGTGTTTTGTGCGTTGCATTACTGTAAAATTGGTTTTATGTAATCTTGTTATGTTTATTGTGTTCCTTTAACAGTTTTATGCTTGCAGTTCTGTATTTGGCAATGGGAGCAAAAAGGTGATGAATCGGCAAAGAAGCAAAGCTTCGAGTATGGAAAATTTGCAGATGAAGAATAGGGGATATTTGAACAAGATGGTTGCCTTGTACATCATTATATTTTCTTAAAGTGAGATGCATTTGTGTATTTTATGAAAATCGTGTAATTACTTTGACTATTTTTTGTGATTTTGGGCGGAAACTATTTCCCAATATATTTGATGTAATGAATCATTGTGCAATGGATGACTTGTTTGTTTTAATCGATATCATTGAGTATTTGGATATAGTTGGTGTGTTGAATGGAATGGTAGTATAATGGTATTTAAAACATTAAATAAAAAAAAAAAAAAAACTAGGCTAACATAGCGTTCCAAACATGCTGTGAAAACTACGCACTAGACAGCGGCCCAAAAACGCTATATTAGGTCTAAAACATACAACGTTCAGAAAACGCTATAAAAAACTGAACAATATACAGCATTCGAAGAACGCTATAAAAGGTACGAACTAGACAGCGGCCCAAAAACGCTATAAAAACTATAAATTAGATAGCGGCCCAAAAACGCTATAATAGGTCTCAGACTTTTTATAACGTCGGCTAATAAAGCGTTTCATAAAACGCTATCTATACCTTTCAATAGCGTTTTTCGACCGCTATTGAAGGCGATTTTTCTTGTAGTGATGTCACATCCATCCATTCTCTATTTTTACAAAATAAAGATGGGTTGGAGATACTCTTAGTTCTAGAGAGAAAATACCGGCCCGTTAACTTTCCTATGCTTCTACATTATGGGACACGTGGCTTCATTTCTTTGGTTTTTGCGATTACACATTATCCTTTTTGTACACAAACCCTAAATCACATAAAGCGCATGCGAGCATGAAGGCGTTTCTTAAAAACCTGCAAAACAACTAAAATCACAGGTGCGAGGATTGAGAGCGCGAACACAAAGCGAGGATTGAGAGCACGAGCGTTAGTCATTTTGAAAGATTATGTGACTAAACACAAACCTGCCTATTAAAAAAAAAAAAAAAAAAGCACAAACCTTATCACCTGTGCAAGCCAATTCCGACAACTCCTCAAATCCATCTTCCAAAGATCATAAAATTCTAACAAATCAAAGAGAAAAATGTGATAGATTTCCTTTCGTCCTTGTTCTAGCTTTCAAAGTGAAGTAACAGCTACCTCAGCTATTTTTCAAATGAAGGACAATTTGAGAAACTTACACTGAACCAACCAACTGATTTTTAATTAGACGGCCAAGATTTGGGCACGAACACCTCCAAGATTTGGTTTGATGGATTTAGCATACATAGAAATTGTCACTTCATAAGTTCAGAGTTTTTTAATGCCATTTTATGGTTTCTAATTTATGGGGCCCTTTTTTTGAAAATTGTCAAGGCACATGGGTTGCGTAGAAATTGTTTCTAGACTCAATTAAATATTTTATCTATTAATTTGTATTTGTCTCAGAGCTTTATCATATACGGCTCAAATTAAGCTGAATAAACCGATTGTATTGGATCAAATCGAATAACCTTAACTAGACCAACACCGAAGTTATTTGGTCCAGTTTCGATTACATGGTTTCAAAACGAGTCGTGTAAACCAATTTAGTGGTAAAATTAGTGCCAAATTGGACCAAATTAACCGAACAAAATTGAACTCCTTGATTTCATTATCTCTTCCTCGCTTTCCATTTCCATCATGCATTTATAAGGTTGTAAACTAATGTGCCCCACTATACTAGGGACAATTATTGCCCAAATTTTTTTGGCTCAATGTCGAAGCACATGCAGCGTTGTCCCACTTCTTTGGCTCAAGTCCCGCTCATATTTATTGACTTTTTAAAGAAGAAATACCAGTAGATCTAGAGATCGATTTGTCATACGCACATCCTTATTCTATCTATTGAACCCGAGGGCATGCTGTGCACACAGCATGCATGTTGTGCACAATACGAGAGAGCCGTCGGATCATACATTCAACAGCTCGGATTTCATCTCGACAGTGAACGGTTCTTTGTCGTTCACTGCACTTATTCCCCAATGCATATCACAGCTCTAATATAATTTCAAAACTGGGCCTTGACTGCTGCTACCTTGTTTTGAACAAGTCATAGGCACTCTCATTTACTATTTATTGATAATTTTTTCCACATCCTCTCCAAAAGAAATTTAAGCTCGAGCTCGAATTTTATGCTCGTTTAGTAAACGAGCCGAGCTCAAGCTTGACAAAACTAGGCTCGGCTCGACTCATTTACAGCCCTACTTGACACAAGTATACATTGAACAATTCAAATCCGGTTCTATCACGAAAGAAATCTTGAACCGGCTCACATTCGCAGCACAGGCAGGCCCCGGGTCCCATCAATGACTCCTTTGGTTTGATTGGCTTGACCTTGACTAGTGGGTTGATCGACACATGGTCTTCCCATCAACTCTAGTAATCAGTACAACGTTGGACAACTAGCGCCTGAGGCTTTGAGCGGTTGGTTAGTAGATTTGCACTCCGTACAATTAATTTGGATTTGATTAACGAAAAATCGGACGAGAAAATAATTTATTGTGAAACCCGTAAGTCTTGACCGGAAAGAGAATAAATCGATGTGCTCGTAAATTGGTCCAGACATTACTGATCGCCGAACAAAGAGAAAACGTTGGAAATTAAATTAGAAATGGGACGACATCAAAGCTCACGTGTCATGTTCCCTTGGGCAGAAAGTTCTGCTATGAGTGGAGAGTAGAGACACCTGTAGAGATCCTTATAGGGACAAATTTGGATAATTACACTTTACTACTTTTATTTATTTGTTATTACAGTCTGATCCTAATTCTGGAATGGCCAATGTGTGTGGGACCCACTCTTATTGTGAGTGTGGGTATGTATTTAGATGTGTAGTTGGGTATGGTGTTAGAATTATTGTAAATAGCCTAGGGTCTCGGGGTCCATAATTACATTGTACAGAGAGAGAGAAAAGGTTTTTGGCTATTGGCAAAAGTTTGTTAGTTTTGATTATCTAATTAATAAAATTTGATGAGTTGCTAAGAGGTTGTTAAGTTTGATTATGCCACTGTGAGCACTTGTTGAGAAAACATTGCTAATTTTAGCAACCCTATGGTTTTGGTTATTCCACTATGGATGCTCTTAGATAAATAAAGAATGTCCCTGTTCCAGAAACAAGAATAATAAGTGCTTATTTTTTAAGAAGACAATTTAAAACTCAAAAATCATGTGTTTACGCAAATAATTTTTTTAACAATATGGATCTGATCTTGTTTGATAGATCTCATTGAGATCTTTTAAACAAGTAAAAAAAAATATTTTTCATTTACATTATTTTTGAGTTTGAAAATGTGAAATAAGTTCTTATTTTTTAAGAAAGTTTTCGGAACGGAAAGTATATTGAGGATGGCCTACTAGTACTGTATAGTATTGTGAGGAGGGTTTTCGCGACCAGAAGTTAGGGATGGCAAAGTGAACCGGACCGATGGGTACTTAAATTGTAACCAAAATTTTTCTCCGAACCATAACCCGAAAAATTCCCCGTGGGTATGGGTATAGTTGAGGCTTTGGATAATCGTACGGGTATCGGTTCGGGTATGGTTTAGCAAATTTTCGAACAAATCTTCAAACCGAACCAAAATCATACAATATAATTACAAAATTACCTATATATATCGGTTCGGGTATGGATTATTACTGTAAGTATGGAGTAACTCTTTGTGAATCGAATTTTTGGGTTATGATTTTGTAGCTAGATAGAGACATTGGCTGAGTTAAAAAATTGATAAAAAAAAATTAAGGGTTATTAGATGTGAATATTCTCATCAAGTGCATGTTGTGTGAGAAAAAAAAGTTGATTGCAATAAGGCAAGGCCAGTGATTTTGTCACACTCCTTTTTGTTATTGTCACACTCCTGCAGTGTATTTTTGCACCAAAAAATACACTGCAAAGATGTGACAATAACAAAAAAAAAGGTGTGGCAATATATATTCCCTAAGGCAAAAGCTAACTAGTGCTATATGTTGCACTGGTTTGTGTACCTCACGCGCACACTTTTCAAACCTTTAGATGTTAACGTTGCGTCAATGTCAGTGTGTGCAGTGATACTTTTACCGTGTGCACTAAAATGACATTCTTACCCTTCATTGTTGTTACCAATCTATACTGAAATACTAGTATCTTCCAAATAAACCAAAATCAGGATAGCACGTAGAACTTTTTGGGGTTCAGCAAATTCGAAACCACAATTTCTTGGTTTTATGTTTAGGGGTGTTTCCATTACCAAAATAATACTAAACATTTAACGCATTTTATGATCTTGTTTTTATTAATAAAAAAATTTCAGTATTTTACCATTCTATTTCCTCTAATAAAACAATTTATTGGCAACAAAAACCTTTTTCTACAGTAATTCTACTAAAAAAATCCATCAACAATTTATTCACTACCGAAAATAACTTGATATTCCTCAACAACTTATTTACTACCGGAAACACCTAACAATTTTTCAACAACAAATAAAAATCTATAAATTTTTCACTACTGGAAACACCTCCTTATTCTCTACTGAAATATCAACTTTTTGGGGTTCAAAAAGTCTACCCTCACTACTTGATTCCATCGCTCCACTCACTGCTATGCCAAATTGTTTCGTTTTGGCCAATAAATAGGTACGATGATTGATGATTTTATGAGGCACAACAGAGAGTGGAGCAGAGGAATCATGCGGTGGGTGTAAACTTTTATAGAGGGTTTTGGGAAGCAGAAAGGATAAAGGTAACAGATATAAAATCTGTACAAGTGCGCACAATTTTTTTTGGGCCCATTTTGAATTTTAAAAAAAAAACTGAACGGTTCTGATAATTTTTTTTTGCATTTTTTCGAACCCGAAACGGTCCCAAAATAAGTATTTCAAATAAAATGAGCTTAAAATCAGGCTTGAAATCTGGAACAAAATTGCATATTTCGTAGACGTTCTAACCGATACCGAATTTAAGCTTATTTTTTTGAGGACTGTAAAATAAATATTTTAAATAAAATGAATAACTCCGATCATTTTTTGAAACTCAAAATGGGTCTAAAAAGAAGAGGTGCGCTAGTACATATGTGAAATATGTACCTATATCATCTCTGTTTAGTAAGAAAAGAACTGATGACGAGAGAGAATCAGAGAATGACAAAATTGTGGTTTCATTTTATTGCTTTGCGTGCTGCAATTCTTATTGAGAGAGAGTTTTGTGAAAGAATAAAGACGAGGACAAAATTGTCTTCTGGGCGTAGGCGACAGACTGGAATCAGTCCTGTCCCAAAAATAAAAAGTAAAAGCTGGCCAGCTGGCTCACTGCAGAAAGTGCTTAAACAGTGCAATAGAGCACGGGTTAATCGGACTGTTGCAATAATAATTTGATAAGTTGTTAGAATTGCAAAAATTGGGTAACGTACTTACCCAATTTATGTCAAATATAATTAAGTAACCGCAATTCTGTTCAATAACAGGTTATGAGTGATTCAAGCTCCGTTTCAGAAATTTTTTTAAAAAATAAGCAGTTTATTTCACATTTTCAAACTCAAAAATAATGTAAATAAAAATTTATTTTTTTTATTTTATTTACACCGTATTAAAGATCTCGGTAAGATCTATCAAACAAGATCTATAGTGGTAGGAAAATTATTTGCATAAGCGCATGATTTTTGAGTTTGAAATTGCCTTCTTAAAAAATAAGTACTTATTTTCGTTTTCAAAACGGGGCCTCAGGATAACTTTTGTTGCAACCATTACCCTCAGGCTTTTTCTAATACTTTTTTTTTTGTTTTGTTTTTTGAGCCCACTTGATGGTCATATGAAGAACCAAATAGGTGGCTATGATGTGTTATAACTTGAGAAAATTACCTCTAAGTATAGAAAAGTGACACTTAATTCCCATTAAGGAGACATGAAATACTTAATTACCACTAAGTCCATTTTTACAAAAATACATTTACCATTAATAGAAATGTCACCCTAGGGTTTTAGGGTATCTTTAGGGTTTTATACACTCTAATGCACTAATGCATGATCTTAAAATCTTAAAATCTGGCACTACAGATTTTAGGGTTTAGTGCACTTGCAGTTTTAAGTGCACCAAGATTTTAGATTTTTTATTTGGCATAAAGGATACCATAGAGTTTAGGTTTAGGTGATTTAAGCCATAGGGTTTAGGCTTAAGCTGCACTTTCATAGAGTTTTAGGTTGCACTTTCCTATTATAGGGTTTTAGCGATTTGCACTTTTATTGGACTGCAGAGTTTTGAAAGACTTTTATAGGCACTCGAGGTTTAAGCATTTCAGTAGGGCCTTGCAGAGTTAAGCACTTTCAGTATTGGGGATTTTAGGCACTTTTATAGGGTTTTAGTGTTTCGTTAATTAGAGGAAACTTGGTGGGAATTACTTTCTATTTTCTGGACCTAGAGGTAAATTGCCCATATAACTTATAAGCTAAGCCAAATTAAGCTAAGCCAAATTTAAGAAAATTAGTGGTTTGGCTGTGATGATATTTTATCTAAGCCTAAGGACAGGTTGCTTTGATATGATCTGTTTCGTATTGGTGGATATGATCTGTTTCGTATTGAAATAAAATATGTGATGGTGTCCTGCCAAATTTGTTATTAATCCATTTGGAAAGTAATTTGTTTATGTTCAATCCACCTGCAATTTTCGGTTTTCAGCTGCAAGGGCTTGCGTGTGTGTGACCTGCTGGTAAAAGTTTGTGACTGGCATGCAGGTGTTAGTGTGGGTTGGCTGAAATGCAGGTTTTAGTGTGGTGCAAGTGTGAGTTGTGTGCAGGTTTTTGTCCTATTGCGAAAATGGCCAAGGAAGAGAGCAGCGATCCAAAATCCAGATGGTCTCTTACCGGAATGACCGCCCTCGTCACCGGTGGCACTCGCGGCATCGGGTCTCTCTTTCTCTCTCTCATCGGATACAATTCTTGATTTCTCAATTTTGGAGGAAAAAAAAAACCGATTGCTGAATTTTGTTGAAACGTATTCTAGGTCATGATCGAATTTGAGATTGTGACGTGATCAGGAACGTAATTGCGGAGGAACTAGCCACACTAGGGGCCACAGAGTACACCTGTTCGCGAAACGAAGCCGAGCTGAAGTGTTGCTTGCAAGAGTGGGCCGCTAAAGGCTTTTCGATTTCCGCTTCGGTTTTCGATGTGTCGTCTTGGCCGCAACGAGAGCAGCTATTTGATAAAGTCTCCTCTCTCTCTCTTCAATCGCGAGTTCAACATACTCGCAAGTTCCCCCCTCGTTTATACGCTCTGTATAGGTTTCTATATCAGCAAAATAGACAATGGAACAGAGTAAAAGGATGCATACTATTCCCCTCCCAAACCTCTGCTTGTTTGAGTATGTAAAGTGTTTTTTTCCCAATAGTTTTTGTAGGGTCTTTTTTTTAGCATGTAAATTTTGTGTTTTTTTTTTTTTGCGTTACTGCTCTTCATCATTGATGCTGGTTGTACGATTGGGTCAGTTGGAGAAAATTTTCAGTGCCGGGCGGGCACAAGTCACGTGGTGCCAAGCACGCATCTCAACCGTTCAAACGTGTTTTGTACAGTCGAGATCTATTTTGGCTTAAGGGGGTATTTTGGTAATTTTATACTAAAAAATTACCCAAACAGATATGGGTCGTGCAAAACACATTTGAATGGCCGAGATGGTGCTCGGCACCACGTGGCCCGTGCCCACCCGGCACTGAAAAACTTCTCGGTCAGTTGTGTAATCTCGGTGCTTTTTGAAAGTTACTGTTATGTGATTTCCGTAGATATTGTTGTGTTCGGTTGGTTTTCCTCCAAAACCCGGTTTTCCTTTGCTTGTTTGCCGTTTGGGTAGCTTTTGCCTACGGAAAGTGTCTTCTAGGGCTTTTAGTGGTCGTGTAGAATTCTGTGTCTTGATGACTGGTAGTAACTGTTTGCGTTGCGATCTTCCGTGCGACTGGGTCAGTGATGGAATCGCAGAACATTTTTAAAGTTAGTGTTGTGTGATACCAGTAGCTGTTGTTCGCTTTGGTTTCGTTTTGGCCCCAAAAAAAAAAATAAACAGCTCTACTTTATTTTCCCGTTGTTCCAGTGCCTATTGCATATGAAGTAGAGTAGACTTAGAGCCCGTTCTAATGCTGCTAGAATCACCCGAAACCGTTGAGGATTGAATTAATGGTGGATTTTAGAAATCTGGTCACGAATCTGTCTCGTTTTCTGGGTTGCGCCCAACTTTAAACAGCCATAACTTTTTCGTCCGATGTCCGTTTCATACAAATTTTATACTGAATCGAAATTCTTGAAGTCAGCTTTCCACTGCCACCAGAATCACCTTAAAAATCTTGGTAAATAAAAAGTTATGATCATTTGAGTGGGGGTGTGTCGGTCTGCCAATGTCTGCTGGCTATTCCTAAGTTGTTATCGTTTCGTGTTATGACTCCCTATGTGATTGGAACATGTTTAAGTCACTCTCGAATATGATTACTTGTGTCCTAATGACCCGCTCGATCTTGTCTCTTGGGACTCATTAGAGTATAATATTAATGATCCAATGGATAGGATTATGATTCGTATGTTCGTGCATCGTCTTGTTAATCTTCTTAGGTTCCTTTGACACTCGGTCCATAAGATTCTCGTTTAGAACCTAAAGGTTGAAATATGAAATGGATGCACGGGGTCACGAGTACCCTTGGGTATATGGGGCCCTAAGACCCGAAAAGTTTCTTAAGTTCACCATTTGATGTGTTAATGGAGAATGAGCTACTTGGACTCATGTTAGAGATCTCTGGGATATGTACGGGGTTCTCAAGACCCGGAACGTAAGTCTTGAATACGAAAACGTGCGAATGGAATTATGGATAAAAAGGAAATACAAAGGACGATTTGTAGTTTGATTAACAATAGTGAAGTACTCATTGAGTCTTCAGTATCCGGCTTGAAGTTGGTGTCCATTGCATTTCCCTTTGTTATCTTAGACCTCATTTCTTTATGTTCAAATCTCCTCATTTATATATAACTTGAGTATAGAATTCTCTACTGAGCAAGTGTTGCTCAACCTATCATCAATTTCAGGTACATTCCAAGGATCTTGACGCGGAGTGCATGGTGTGCATACTTGATATCATATCTTTTGAAAGCCATCATTGAGAAGTGATTCAATCATTTTTTTTTGTATGACCTCTTTACAAATGTAATTGTAATTTCATTCGAACTCTTTTAACTTTTGATATCATGTAACCACAAAACTTACCATCTCTGACTAACTATGGAATTTGAGCCGTAGTGCCAATGTTGTAAATCTTTAAACTTGGGACTTGTTTTGTAAGTGATCAATTAGGAACTCTCTTTTAGGTACTATCTAATTATGCAAAGGTTACTTATTGAAATGGATTATTTATTTATGTTGAAAATCGAGAACGTGACAAATTAGTATCAGAGCGTTAGGTTTGAATACCTAAAGACCGTGGGGAGACTTTTAGTCTCAAGGGTTCAAAACATTCAATAACTTTTCAAAAAAAAAAAAATATGAGAGTGCTTGCATGACTGATGTGTAGTGATTGCGGTTGCATTTGTAACTATAGTTGTTATTATCGATTGTAGCCTTGGTCTTGAACCAACTATGGTAAAATACCTTTTGATGAGATGAGATTTGGAAAGAAACCGTGGCGATTGAAAAGGTCGTGGGTTGTGACGATATTGATATGTGAAAGAGGAAATTTGTTAGCATATGATAAGAGTGTTAGAATATTAATATGATCTACGAGTTAAGTGTTAGATGTGATTTCTATATGAATTGTATGGATTATGTATTCAGTATTTCTCTAGATTGAACAAGGATGATTGAAAACTAGATTCAATTCATCCAAAATGCAAATGAAAGCACAAGAACAAAAGAGATAATGCTTTCTCTCTCTAAAGTGGGCTATATCACTCTTGTTGCCCTAGAATAATGAAAAACATGTTTATATCTGACCAAGCAAGGAAAAATTCTGGAGTGCCCTACTAAGGCACTCTTAGCACGCGCACAAGGGCTTTAGTCGGCTAAGGCATTACTAAGGCGCTCTTAACACGCATGCAAGAGCCTTAGTCTGGTAAGGCGCTACAAAGGCGCAAACACTTAAAAAGGTCTTAGACAAAACTTTCCTTCAAATAAACAAGGCCAATAATTTTAGTGCATACATGATATTTCATAAAAGATTAAGACATTGAAAACCTTTAATGATGCATGGAAAAATATTAAGTTAAATGCACATGAAATGCATATACCTTTCCAAGCAAAATGCACAGCATGGCCTTCGGGATCAACTCTTGAACCAACGGGCGAAGTATCTAATCTAGACAAAATAAAATTACCTCCCAAACCCAAATGGAAAAAAAATAAATACAGACTCCAACGGTTTGTCGCATCTGGAAATCGCCAATTACATCAACAAACATAACAAGAACTACACTTGGTGTAAGAACATTATTTCTGTTTATATTCAAAGCAACTTAAAAATACTGCATTACCAAAGAAAAACTAATTCCTGATTACTTAACACAGGAAGCACTTTCCCCCGAACTCCTCGACAAGCTTACTGAACCAAAAAAATGCAACATCACCCTCAAAACTTACATGTACACCTATGCCGCAATAACCCAGTGCAAGTTCAACGTACATTCAATCTATCTTCAGCGAACAACCACCAGAAGACCTGCACAATTCAGAACAACCCCTCGCTTTGCCTCCTGCCATGCCGAACAAAAGAGAAAAGCTGAACACAACATCACCCTCTGAGCATCCAACATAAGCCAATCCAGCCAAGAAGCCCAAGCTTGATAGTGCTCCAACAACTTAAAGTAACTGCAGCCACTGAACTGAAGCCAGAAAAACTTCCATAGAAAATCTTTTGCTATGCGTAATTTCGTTTCTAAGTACTTTTTTACCATTGTATCTATAACTACCATAAACTTTACTGCAATGATGCTACTCCATCATCAGCATCTGCAAATAGAGTACGTACTATATAATCTGCATGTAAATCAACTAATGCCTTTTCTACTTTAATCAATCCATATAATGTACCTTAAACTATTTCCATGTGCTTCTCCCAATTCCAACTTTACCATTAGAAGCAAAACTAATCTGCCCTAAAGCAAAACTTATTCTCTTCAACGGGCATGACATTCGTTTTGTGCACGAAGATGCGATCTAGTAGCTAAATAAAGCCCTAGATTTAATCGTCTGTTGTACTTGGGCTTCATTTCACTTCAGGGCCAGGACGGTGACGGTGGGCACCCGGGATGGTGACTATGGGCAACTGGCTCATGAGCCATCGGCCTCCTGGCTGTGGGCTTCGACAACAGGCATCTTGCCACGTTCAAGACTGCTACTAATTACATGAATCTTCAAAGATTTGGAAGAGACGTACGTTAAAGATTGTGAATTATGCATTCGATTTCTAATTCCATCGATCTACTTATCAGTGGTCAAGAAAGTTGAAAAACTACAGAGGAGGACTATGAGATAAGGCAAATGTCACGGCCTTATAAGTCCTGGGCCAACCGACCCTTTCATATTTTGGGTTTTGCAGGCGATGGAGATATCCTTTGGAAATGAAAACTTCCTCTCGCCCGAGAAAAGGCCGGACTTCTTCCGGACGTTGAAAAAGATTGTTGTTCTTACTTCGACCATGGGGGTGGCATCATCCCTAATGAGGACGGGCTTGTTCTGGCTTAAATGTTGGTTGTTAATTATTTAACACCATTAAGATAAATTTTACAATTTCTTACTATTAATTTTTTTTCAATATTTGTAGAATAATCGTGTGGCTACCGATGTCTGATTAAAATGTTCAAGTGAGTAAGAAGCTAACTTCACGTCATGGTGTAATGAATTTATGAAAGACATGAAAAGGCCAAGGGATCAGTTTTTGTGTTCGTTTTTCATCAATATGTTCATTACTACGAGAGACAAATTCCTCTATGTAGAAATCGAACCCCTAGACCTCTTTAGCCCTAGAAATTGCTACATGAGTAATCAGCATTTTTCATAGCTACATAAAGCAAAGTTTTTTCATAGCTTTATCAAGCTTGGCTCGATAAAGGCTCTGCTCGTTAAGACTCGAGTCGAGCTCGAGCTCGAATTTTGAACTCGTTTAGTAAACTAGCCAAGCTCGAACTTGACAAAACTCGGCTCGGCTCGGCTCGTTTATAGCCCTACTTGGCACAAATATACATTGAACAATTCAAATCCGGTTCCATCACCAAAGATCTTGAACCGGCTCACGTTCGCCGCACAGGACAGGCCCCGGGTCCTATCAATGACTTCTTTGGTTCTACTTCGGTTTTATTGGTTTGACCTTCATTAGTGGGTTGATCGACACATGGTCTTCTCGATCGTCAATTCTAGTAATCAGTACAACGTTGGAAAACTAGCGACACATGGTCTTCCCATCGACTCTAGATCAACTCTAGTAATCAGTACAACGTTGGAAAACTAGCGACACATGGTCTTCCCATCAACTCTAGTAATCAGTACATCAGTTCAACTCACACCTCTCATGCTCAACTTCTCTCTAGAAATTCTCAGTCTTTCTTGCTCCACAGATTTAGTTTTGAAGTTTTCTTGAAGTTCTTGAGAGCTACCCAAACCACTTCCAAAACCACTCTTAAATCTTGAAAGTAGTCTAGTCTAGTTAGCAAAGTTGTTTCCAGGAAGAGGATATCCACCTCTCTTCCTTTCAAAGCAACCGGAAGCTCACTGTAAGCCGTTACTCCGCTCGATAACCAACTTTCTTTCTGACGTAGTCGTCACTGCCGCCAAGAAGAACGGTAGAATTTTCCGACCCCACTATCTTTAAATATATGTAGATTAATCTTCACCTCTATCCTATGTAAATGTATGAGCATGATTGAAATATATATAGAGTTCTCCGAACCCACTTCCTCTAAGTATAGAAAGCTATACGTTTTGTATGATCTTATAGATAACCCTTTACTCGCTTAATCTAAGTTTATATGGTATACTTTAATCTTAAGATTAGTTGATGGCACGACTTTGTAGAATCTTCTAACTTTAATTTCCTCGTCAATAAACATATGTTGTTTTAAAATTCCTATAAAGAAGAAAGAACGGATTTTGAAAAGTAACTTATCACTTGATTAGAAGTATTCGTATTTTGACATTTTAGAATGGTATGAGTATGTGTTTATTGTGGCATTACTTGTGGTTATTTGAGCATGTGTTAAGTAAGATAGAGTTGGATGATCTTGCTAATTTAGTTTCAAGATTTCAATGAATGTTTATGACATGAGAAGTCCTACCGCGGAGTTTATGCATGAATACGAAATACGAAAACCGAGAAGTAGAAACATGACACCTAAGGTGTGGTCAACATGGATAAAAATATTTTTGAGACTGCATAATGGTCGGACTTGGTAGCTATTATGTGGGTGTGAAAACCCGCAATGTGGCCGAACTTGGTAGCCCTTTGTGTGGACTTGCAAAAACTGCAGTGTGGCCGGACTTGGTAGCCCATTGTGAAGATTACCAATGGGGCCGAACGTGGTAGTTTCATTGGTAATATGGCTTGGTTATCTACGGAGAGGAGCCAATGCAAGATTTGTGATGTTTTGAAATCACAGTATGGCCAGACTTGGTAGCCCATTGTAAGCGTTGCCAATGGAGCCGAACTTGGTAGCTTCATTGGTAGCGAGAGATAAAATGATGTTGAAATGTTGTTTTGGTAAAAGTGGGAATTGGAGACACGGTTTACGACGAGTTGCGTAGGAGAAACACAGAAAACATGGACACCAACGATAGATAGTGAATGTGGATGTGTCATTATTGTTATCTTTATCAAGTATTGTATGTACTGTTCATGACCTTGTATGATATATGTATGACTTGCTATGTGTAAGTTAAGGGTTAGTGGGTTTGGATTATTCTATTGAGCTTTGTAGCTCACAGTGTTGCCCTTGGTGACTCTGACATATTATGCTAGTGGCGATACTGGTATAATGTGTCAGACCTTATAGATGAGGAAGGAGAGCTGTACACTTTGGAGGCATTCGGAGCTGATGAGCTTGTTAGAATGGAAGAAGAGGCGGAGCAATAGATAACCTTAGCTGTCCTATCCTTTTGTGTAATATAAGTACCCACTGGGAGTTTGTGATGTAATAATGAGTCAGATTCTACTTAGTTTGTTTGTTAATAAAATGCTTAAATTAACGTACCCGATTTTAAGGGCGTTACAATGGCCTACTAGTATTGTATAGTATTGTGAGGAGGGTTTTCGCGAGCACAACTCTGAGATCAACAAGTGCATGCAAGATTTCATTCGATTGTTATTAAAACGTTAAAGTGTCGTATGTAGTAATGTAATCATTTCGTTTTTTTTAATCAGCTATGTTACTCCCTTTCCCTTCTTTGCTCTCTTCCGGTAGAGGTTAGCCCATCTCTACTTTAACCAAGATTAATTAAGCTATTTAAATACATAATCAAATCTTAAATTTTTACGGCTACGCCTTTTAACCAATGAACTTAAACAAGAATAAATCCTTGATTTTGCCGTTTTGTTAAGTTTGATTTTGATACTATATAATATGGGAGAGCGACTTTCACACGGAGAATTTTGAGAGCGACAAGTGACGGGATTTTAAAGTCATACATATGATGTAATTGAACCTATCACATTTGACACCTAAGATACATGTTTTCTAATATATTGACTCTATAAGCCTTGATCTTTCACATAAAACTGCGAAGGTTTAAGAGTATTTCAAATTAAAAAAATCGATTATTTAACCCATTCCATGATTTATTTGTACTTAAAAATAATCGATTTTTTTATTTAACCCTCAAATGAGCTTATCGCAGGAGGTGGGGTGGGCCCGAATTAGATTATCCGAGTTCCTCACTCACGCCCTCCTTCCTCATGTCATCTACCAAACAGTCATCAGGTTTATATAAACAAAAATGATAGAATCCATGAAATATTCATAAAAAAAATAAAATAAAATTTTGAACGATTCTTTAAGTGAATCTGGACCATCCAATTTCATGTATAGTATCATGCCGCAGTATATAAATATTGCAAGTTCCTTCAACAGTGCAGAGAACAACTTGAAGATAAACAGAAATTGGGTCAAAGTTGAGAAGGGCTGCCAGCGGACCAGCCTACTATGCGGCCGTCGAGGGATGGGTCAAATCTGACCTGCTGCACTTCGACACAAAAAGACCAATGAACTAAATCATAGGGTATGGCAGCTGTAATGTGGAAAAAGATACTCCTCTGTATTAAAAGGAGAAAAAAGAACAATGTCAAAACTAAAACTTTTGGAAAAACCAGGGGTACTTTCGAAATTCTTGCCTAGTACTTATACTACATGGGAAGGAATTCTCCTTGTTTACATTCGATGTAAATCTATATCTGTATAAAAACTATTATGCGGAAAACAGATATAACAGGATCTTGAATTCAACACATCTCAAGAACGATAAATAACATACCTTTGTTGGCCATTGAGATTAGAAGGAACAAACCCCTTAATTAGAAACACCTTAATTCTTGGCTCACCTTCTTCTCTCTGTCTCTACTTTTCTAGAATACCCCAGTAACTTTAATTGATGGAAAAACCGTAGGAATAAGGGGTGGGTATTCTACCTTTTATAGAGGAGAGAAGAGGGCCTTAGAGATAATTATTAAAAGACACATAATCCATCAAGGTCTCTTTTATTATCAAGAGTTTTCCTTCATCTATAATTCTAATTAG